>JAKJMR010016099.1:74403-159385 GCA_024449315.1 Daboia siamensis
ATATAGGTTTTGGCGCAGACCAGAGAGGGTGTGGTTTTTTGTACTGCCTGCATCCCACAGATGGGGGTCAGCTTGTTTGTGCGGCCCGATTGCTTACATGCTGCGGACCACTGCCAGTCCATGGACTGAGAGTTGGGGATCCCTATTCTATAGACATGAATACCTACATAGAACATATAATCTAAGAGAAATCACCCTTTCATAAATCATTTGCTTGAGTAAGAATGATACATATGAGAAATGAAACACTCCCCCCAAAATATCACTAAAGTAAGTCACAACCTGTATAGCAGAGAATCAAATACTTACATAATTTGCATGGAGCACTGTGAAAAATTCAGGATTGGTAATGAACTTTACAGCTGGTGACTGCAGCAATAAAGTGATTTTTTGAGAATTCACAGGTGAAACAGATATTTCTCTTCTAATTTCTGAAACAAAATGGTAAATGTATAAATTATAACAAAAAAATATGTGTATCATTCCAGTCTTCATACCTTTTGCTCTCTCTTATTTTCCTGAATGATTCCATGCATAATCATTTTGCCTTTCCCCAATATATTGGTTAAAATATTCATTATTACCACTCTTTTCCAATAGCTAGAACTTGTGGTTTTTTTTTTATTATACTAACTTTTCAGCTTTAAAAAATAATTTTCAGTGTAACAACAAATTGATTAAATATTTTTTACCAATGACTGTTAAAGGTTAACAGTGTTTATTTAATTGTTAGAAGATTAACAGGATAAAATGTATACAAATATCTGGAAGCTATCATGACTTGAGTCTCTAATTTATATTTTTAACAAATTTATATTGAACACTTAGTCAATCAATATGGGCAAAATGAAAAGATGACTGATCTTTTTGGATAATATTATCCACAATTTTAATCCTGCACCAATACTATATTTCCATTCTGTAACAATAAAATATATGTAAAAGTTCACTAAAAGACATTTCAAAGATTTTTTGATATACTTAGAAATTATAGGCTAAAAATGCATTTTTAAAATAAGATTAGCAGGTATTATCTGCCATGATGATGTCATCCATTAGGTCGTGTCCTACTCTTGGTGATTCTATGGGCCAGGTCTCTCCACATCATATGCCATTAAATCAGTGCTAATTTGTAGATACAGGTTTTCCCAAGACAATCTGTCTTCCAATAGTGTAGCAATTTTAGGTGCACTTGAGTATATCTTCTTTGCTGTTTGGTGTCCTCTTATTCTCTTTCCTTCAATCCTTTCTAGCATTGTAGATGTATCTATAAAACTGGTTCTTTGCACAGTGTTCGAAGTATGATAATTTGATCTTGGTAACATATATCTCAAGAGGAACTCTGGCTTGATTTTTTGAATGATGCCTTTGTTTTGTTTTGTTTTTTACTATCCATGATATTCTCAGAAGCCTTTTCCAACTTCAAATTTTAAAAGATCTCATTATAGGAGCCATGGTCCGCAGTAGTTAGTATGTAGTATTGCAGGCTAATTCAGCTCACTGCCAGGAGTTCGATTATCATTGGCTCAAGGTTGACTCAGCCTTCCATCCTTCTGAGTCAGTAACATGGGAACCCAGATTGCTGGGGGTAATATGCTGACTGTAAATTCCTTAGAGAGGGCTTTAAAGCACTATGAAGTGATATATAAGTCTATTGCTATATCCTGTTTTTTCAAAACCAAGTTTCAGAGTGTGTCACAAGAAAAATAATTGCCTACATGATTTGGAACTTTGTAGGTATACATACGGCCTGCATATTGAATATCTTTTTCAAGACTATTATTCTTGTAACCAGGTATTAGTCTACATTAGTCTATGTGTTAATGGTTGATCTTAAAAGGTTGATCTTCATTATTAATTCTAAGGCTGTTTCCTATATCTGTTGTCATTAATTTGATCTTCTGTATGTTTAACCTTAGTCCCATTTTTTTCACTCTGCTTCTTGACTTATTACTAGAACTTGCAGACCATTATTAGGTATTAGCAAAAGGCACTTCACTTGAGAATAATCTGAGTTTGTTATTTGAGACTAATCACATATATGGACTATCTCCTCCTGAACTGAAAATTATTTACCAACAAGAGAAGTCTCCCCCCCTCCCCAAAAAAGCGCAATACTAGTTCATTGGACACTCACACAAACATATAATGTCTGCTTGGTTACAAAATATATCAAAGAAACAAGAATTTATCCATGTTTTTGCAATAAAAGACATAATATGCTGCATGGTAAACAAAGATGTAATGAGTACACTCTTTGAGGAACACAAAACCCAAGCTTTTCATTACATATAAAGTGTTTCTGCAGTAGGGCTCTAGTGCCTGTTGATACACTTTTCAATTTTCTAACATGCAATTACATTTTTGAACTGAGTCTATGTCTATTTAAAAATGATTTCCATAATTATGATGATCTCCTTGGAATTCCCTCACTTGCAATTTGAAATGATAGAGTTACTGCTAAGAATGTAAGCTTACTTTTGCCCCAAGATGCTCTTTTCCCTCTTAAATGGATGATTTAATTATCCATTTTAAATGAAAAATATTATATTTTTATGCAAAGTGAAGAATACCATCCAACCATAGAAAAAGCCTTACCTATATTTGCCTGGGAAGGGTATGCTTCGAAATCACTGCCTCCTCCAGGACCTGGGAGTCTTTCCACATGACTGCTAACAACAGCGCCCTCTTCTGTTCTGTCTGTAGCAATAGTTCGCTGTATATTTTGATATCTTGATTTTGGCAAAGGAAAGAAACAGAAATATATTAATCACCTACATATCTGAAATTAGGAAAAGAAACCTTCCAATGTCTCTGTATGTCTACTGTTAAAATTCATCTGGACTGAAAATTTTAATTCACATGAAATTACTGCCTTTTTGTTCAAATACATCCAGTAACATAAAATGTACTGATAAAAAAACCCCATAGAATTCAAACTAAGCATAAAACCATAATTAAAAAGAACAAAATAAAAGAATAATTTAAAAATGTGTCTGATCATTAAAACTGCCTTTGTAAATTGCTAGTTAACTATATCGAACAAGGCGTTTCTATATAATTGAATATAAAGCCAAGGCTGCGGATAATTTGTCCCATTTCATCTTTTAGAAAGAAATACTTTGGAAGGAACAACCTCCCCATCTAAGGGATAAAATACTAAGGGAAAACATGCACTATTACTAAATGCCTATGGAGATTCTCAGTCATCCAGATCATAGTTGTCTCAAAGGACAACTTTGTCCCATAAGGCAACTGGACTTTCTTGTTTTTCTTTAAAGATGTTTCACTTCCCATCCAAGAAGCTTCTTCAGCTCTAAACAGATGATAGGGAATGGAAGGATTTATACTCCTTGCAGATAGCTGGTCATTTGCATTCTTTCTTCCAATCCCCACCATCTGGTCATCGCTGAAGAAGCTTCTTGGATGAGAAGCAAAACATCTTCAAAGATATACAAGAAAGTCCAGTTGCTTACTGAAAAAACATTTTGAGTTGCACTATTGCTGTTCTAGCCCATAAAATTTACTGTACATATTGCTTAAGGTACTGTATTGTTCAATGCCATCTTCCGTGCTATTTCTTTAACTCAGGAAGATTTTGCTATACAGACCTTTGGGTATAGCCTATAATTTTATTTTATTTGTACATACACACACATAATGATTTTACGTTGCATAAGTCATCTTGAATGCTACATAACTAATGCAAGGGTGAGGCAAAAAGCTTTCTTTTAAGCAAACAAACATGGCTTGTTTCAATAAACCCCTATGGAATCTGTAAAGAGATTGAAAAAGCAGGATAGAAAAAAGTATTGCCATTTTTGAATTTAGCACTGTAGAATATTCCTGAAAATATCACAAATCACCAAATGAATAAAACAGATGAGTAATCAAATCAATCAATCTAGAGTTCTCATTTGAGAAATGAATGATCATGCTCAATTAATCAGACAAATTATGTAAAAATCTTGCTCACTGTAGATATTAGCAATGGTGAGAAAGAGAAAATGATAACTAGATCAAGGTGAATGGATTTGATTATAGCAATGATGTGGTGAAGTATTGGAAAATCTGGAAGGGCTATTTGGGGACAATTCTTTAATGGCAAATAATTTTAAAAAATCAAAATAAGTTTCAAAAGGTCATGCCAAATTGCTCTTAAGAATTTATGTAACTTGTTTAGTTTTAATAGGTAAAAATTCAGGTAGACCACATTTAAAAATATAAGTTGAGAGTAAATGAAAATCAGCAATTGTGTTCTAGCATTTACCCAAAAAGTCTGTAAATTCTATACTACTGTTGTAGCATATTACTATTTTGAATCTTACAATACTTGGCTGGAAAACACATAGGCTGAAGACTCAGATAGTCTCGTTCAAATATTTTACAGAGAATAATGTTATGACTCACAGATGTCTGAATTAATGTAACTTCCTTGGGACTATGATAAATAATAAAAATGCCTTCTTAAAGCCTTCCATCTGCATTTAACTTTTGCCCGCCAAAAGAATGCATGGGACATTTAAATTAAATAAAATGTTTAGTCTGGGGAATTTTGTTACTTGCTGCCTTTTAACAACTAAACTAATACCTTTAGCACAGGCATGTGAAACTCACGATGTCACGTGACATCATGCAACATATGGGACTTTTTTCCCATTGCTGGCAATGGGGTGGATGCAGTTTCGGTGTGACACATACGGCCCGCGGGCCAGCAGTTTGACATACCTGCTTTAGCAAGTACATTGCTGAAATGTACTTTACTTAAATATCTTATTGTAAGTCTTTGACTTACAATAGTTCTTTTCGTGACTGCTCAAAGTTATAACAGCACTAAAAAAAAAGAGTTTTCACATGTATGATTGTTGCAGTATCCACATGGTCATCTGATCAAAATTTGGATGCTTGGCAACTGGTTCATATTTATGACAGCTGCAATCTCCCGGGGTCATGTGATCACCTTTTGCAACCATCTGACAAAGAAAGTCAATGGAGAAGCCAGATTCACTTAACAACCCATGTTACTAATTTAACAACTGTAGAGATTCACTTAGCAACTGTGACAAGAAAGGTCATAAAATGGGGAAAAACACTTAACTGTCTAGTTTAGCAATAGAAATTTTGGCTCAATTATGGTCGTAAGTCATGTGAGACTTGTTCCTTGTATAGAGTTGTTCCTTGGTTATCTGATATTAATTTGTTAGCTTTATACGACTCTCAAATTTCATCTGCACTTAGTGATCACAACACACGTGCTTTTTTTCTTGTTAAAAATTTCTTCATTTAAAATTAGATTTTAAAAAATGTAATCTTAGAGTGAGAAGTTAAATTATACATGCATTTATTGTTGTTGTTAGTTGTGAAGTCGTGTCCGACCCATCGCGACCCTATGGACAATGTTCCTCCAGGGCTTCCTGTCCTCTACCATCTTCTGGAGTCCATTTAAGCTCACGCCTACTGCTTCAGTGCCTCCATCCAGCCACCTCATTCTCTGTCATCCCCTTCTTCTATTGCCCTCAATCCTTCCCAGCATTAGGCTCTTCTCCAGTGAGTCCTTTCTTCTCATTAGGTGACCAAAGTATTTGAGTTTTAGCTTCAGGATCTGGCCTTCTAAAGAGCAGTCAGGGTTGATCTCCTCTAGGACTGACTGGTTTGATCGCCTTGCATCCAAGGGACTCGCAGGAGTCTTCTCCAGCACCAGAGTTCAAAGGCTTCAATTCTTTGGTGCTCAGCCTTTCTTATGGTCCAGCTTTCACTGCCATACATTGCAACTGGGAAGACCATAGCCTTGACTATACGGATTTTTGTTGACAGGGTGATGTCTCTGCTTTTTAGTATGCTGTCTAGATTTGCCATGGCTTTCCTCCCCAGGAGCAAGCGTCTTTTAATTTCTTGGCTACAGTCCCCATCTGCAGTAATCCTGGAGCCCAGGAAAATAAAATCTGTCACTACCTCCATTTCTTCCCCATCTATTTGCCAGGAATTGAGAGGGCCGGATGCCATGATCTTGGTTTTCTTAATGTTTAGTTTCAACCCAAGTTTTGCACTCTCCTTCTTCACTCGCAACAAGAGGCTCTTTAGTTCCTCTTCACTTTCTGCCATTAGAGTGGTATCATCTGCATATCTTAGGTTGTTGATGTTTCTTCCAGCAATCTTAATTCCAACTTTTGATTCAACATGCATTTATAGTTGTTGTTAAAAAGATTGGAAGCAGCTCCTTTATAATCTTTTCAATTTCTGATTTCTTTCTTACTTATTCACATTCTCTTTTATTTATTTTGTTTCTATTCTAATATTTATACTGCTTTTATTTGTTCAATAAAGTTTGTTCAATAAAAATTATATATAACAAGAGCCTTGGTGGCACAGTGGTTAGAGTGCAGTATTGCTGGCTAGTTCTGCTGACTGCCAGGGGTTCTATCCTTACCGGCTCAAGGTTGAGTCAGCCTTCCATCCTTCTGAGGTTAGTAAAATGAGTACCTAGATCAGTGATGGTGAACTTTTTAGAGGCTGAGTGCCCAAACTGCAACCCAAACTCACTTACATATCGCCGGGTGCTGGATGGGTATGGCCCATTGGGTGGGCATGGCTACGGTGGTCATGGCAGACTGGGTGGGTGTGGCCAGGATGGGCGTGGCCACCTCAATGTTGCTCCTGGGGAGGGATGTCTGTGGGGGCTGGGCAGGTTTGGGGAAGATCCAGGGGGATCTCTGGCGGGTGGGGCACTGGACAGGAGGTTTGTCCTGCAGGGTGAGATGAGGCAAAGAAGGAGGCAGGGTGGGGGTTAGGGTTAGGCCACCGCTGCTTTCCCCCCAGAATGGAGCACCCCACCTCTGCTCACACCCAGTGGCGAAGGTGGAGTTTGGGAAGCAGCGGCAGGGTGCAGCCCAGGTGTGGCCCAGTAGCAGCAGCAAAGCTCATCTTCCCCATTCAAGCGGCCACCATTGGCTCCTCAGCTCCATCCGAGTTGAAGAAAGTGGAGGAACAGCAGTGGGATTGCTCTCAATAAGGTGGGCACACATGAGCAAGCGATGCACCCGGCTCTTATTGAGAGCAATCCCCCTGCTGCATCTCCACTTTCAACTTGAATGGTGCCAAGGTACCCAAGCTGCTGCATTGTCTGCCTCCCCCTCCCTCTCCCCCCATGCCTTGGGCTGGCACTGCCAGCAGCTTGCTCAGGTCCATTAGGCTGCTGTTGCTGAGGAAAAGAGCGGTGAGGTTTTGTGCCAGCCGGCTGGTCAAGCAAGGAGTAGGTCAGGGGATGGTGGCTGGCTGGCTGGCTGGGGAGGGCGATCATGGCTGATTGGGGGGGGATCTTCCAAGCTTCAGGGCAGTGGCAGTATCAGTCAGGCTCTCTATGGCATGCAGTAAAAGTGCTACACTCAATTTGCCAGCAAATTTGGAAAACTCAACAGTGGCCACAAGATTGGAAAAGATCAGTTTACATTCCAATTCCAAAGAAAGGCAGTGCCAAAGAACGTTCGAACTATTGCACCATTGCACTCATTTATCATGCTAGTAAAGTTATGCTTAAAATCCTACAAGCTAGACTCCAGCAGTATGTGGATCGAGAACCACCAGAATTACAGGCAGGATTTCGAAGAGGCAGAGGAACTAGAGATTGAATTGCCAACATATGCTGGATCATGGAGAAAGCTAGAGAGTTCCAGAAAAACATCTATTTCTGCTTCATTGACTATGCTAAGCCTTTGATTGTGTGGAACATTACAAACTGTGGCAAGTTCTTAAAGAGATAGGCGTACCAGACCATCTTATCTGTCTCTTGAAAAACCTATATGTGGGCCAAGAAGCAACAGTGAGAACTAGACATGGAACCACTGATTGGTTCAAAATTGGGAAAGGAGTCCAGCAAGGCTGTATATTGTCGCCTTGCCTATTTAACTTATATGCAGACCACATCATGAGAAAGGCAGGGCTAGATGAATCAAAAGTCGGAATTAAGATTGCCAGAAGAAATATCAACAACCTAAGATATGCAGATGATATCACTCTAGTGGCAGAAAGTGAAGAAGAACTAAAGAGTCTCTTCTTGCAGGTGAAGGAGAGTGCAAAACTTGGGTTGAAACTTAACATTAAGAAAACCAAGATCATGGCATCAGGCCCTCTCAATTCCTGGCAAACAGATGGGGAAGAAATGGAGGTAGTGACAGATTTTATTTTCCTGGGCTCCAAGATCACTGCAGATGGGGACTGTAGCCAAGAAATTAAAAGACACTTGCTCCTGGGGAGGAAAGCAATGGCAAATCTAAACAGTACACTAAAAAACAGAGCATTACCCTGTCAACAAAAGTGCGTATAGTCAAGGCTATGGTCTTCTCAGTTGCAATATATGGCAGTGAAAGTTGGACTATAAAAAAGGCTGAGCGCCAAAGAATTGAGGCCTTTGAACTCTGGTGCTGGAGAAGACTCCTGCGAGTCCCTTGGACTGCAAGGTGATCAAACCGGTCAGTCCTAGAGGAGATCAACCCTGACTGCTCTTTAGAAGGCCAGATCCTGAAGCTAAAACTCAAATACTTTAGCCACCTAATGAGAAGGAGGGACTCACTGGAGAAGAGCCTAATGCTGGGAAAGATCTTGGGCAATAGAAGAAGGGGACGACAGAGAATGAGGTGGCTGGATGGAGTTACTGAGGCAGTAGGCGTGAGCTTAAATGGACTCCAGAAGATAGTGGAGGACAGGAAGGCCTGGTGGAACGTTTTCCATAGGGTCGCGATGGGTCGGACACGACTTTGCTGCTAACAACAACAACAACAACTATATATTGTATCCGCTGAGGCATTTACCTTTGAACTCTGTGGCTAACCTTGGGCAAATACATTTATGTTGGGGCAAAATAAATACAAAGTGTCTGCCAAATAGAGTCACTGATTAAACTTTGATTCAAGTACACTGAACTAAAGAACATTTTATACATTTTCTAAAATCATTTTAATACACAGACACAATATTATATATTATATAATCTCTTCAGTTATAGCTATGTATGTTTAATGAGCCTTACTGGGCAAATATATTATGTATTTCTTCTTTGAGTTACTGTGTGCTAAAGCATGGGATTGTGAAAATATATGCTTTTTTGTTTTTTTGTCTATTATATTTTGGCCCAAAAACTTACCGCCGATTGAGTTGCTCCATTTGTTGAATTGATCCAGATCTGCGTATTCCATCAGGAGTAGCTGCAGCTGTAGGCCGTTGCCAAGTTGTGGTTCGATTTACATGATCCACATAAAATACTCGTCCATGACTGTCTATCCGAGCTTCCCAGTCTTATGTTTTTTTTGAGGGTGTTGGGGTGGGGGACAAAAACAAATTAGTTTTAGTGGGAATATCCACAATATAGATATTGTAAATTGAGCCTATGAATGTCATATTTCCCCTAAAATCTATAAAGTTATGTAAACATATTTCCATAATTAAATAGAAGCAGAGTTTCTATCAAAAAACATTACAATCAGCATAGGAGCTGATGTATTAATCTTATTATATAAGTCATTATTCGTGAGAACCTGGTCTTAAAGGACAACATGTAAATGATTAATTTAATAAGTAACATGCAAACATTCAAGAAGGTGTGCTACACTGCCCAACTGCATCTGTGCTCCCACCATCCTCTGTTCTGACACTGTAATTATTGGGATTTAAAGTAATAATAAAGTCCCAAATCAGGCCAATGTATCATTTCAAAGATTAGATTTACGGATATATCAGGTGAACTAGTCAACATAGCTAATCTCACTGGGGAAAAATGAGATAATAATCAAAAGTCATTTCTACAGTTTTGCTTCTTGAGTTTCCTTAACCATTCTCCATTATAAAGTCAGGAGCTAAAATGGAAAACCTGTATTTACAGTACAATTATCCATGCTTGTTTAGGGAAGTTGAAATCCCACAGCATTAGAAATACTTTATGTTCTCTATTCCATCTATAAGCAATGGAGCTGTTCTGGGTAATGAAATGATCAACAAAGTCCTCACACATATGATGTATATATATTACCATATAGTTTCCAAATTAGGGTTAATGTTTCAGTATAACATAAATATACAGAACATTTTAAAGGCTAATATTCTGCAAGAAATAGGAAATCCAAAAAATCTATTTTATTCCAAATTTTGCCTTGTTTGTAATGTTTCTATTTTTTATAAGAATATTTTCGAAAAAATTGAATGGTATTTTTTTAGTGATAGATGAAAATATACATAGCAATAAGCCAAGAATAGGATATACATTATTGTTTGGCATATAATACTAAAAGATTAACTATGATTAGATGGATAGGACGTAGATTGTAATAATTATTTTATAATGTGATGTTTGGGACACTGATTACTGAATCATTAAAGTCCAGAATGTAATAGAAGAAATTGGGAATTTGTTCAGTCAGTTTAAAATTGTGATGAATAATGAATGAATAATGAATATATATCATGTCACTTCATATATCACATAAAATGATTAATGCCAACAATTAATTAACCTACTGGCAATCTATAGGGAAAGACTGTAAATTTACTCCATATACTGTACATTATGTCATGTGTAAAAGATATAATTGGAATATCATGTCAAGATTATAGTGATAACAAAATAGTTTCATTTCAGCTATAATTGTGTAACTTCATCCATATACTGAAAATATGTTAAATGGTTACAGATATTGGAATAATCAATAGATTATTGTTAACCAAGCACTCTCTAGCTTTACACATTTATGTATACCAAGGACCTAAGAAGTGTGTAATTTCTATAATGGTAACTCCTATATGGAAGAGCATTCCTATGTTGGTTTCTACAAGGCCTTGAGAACCTGGTTTCTTCATTGTGCACTGGATAAACCCATTCTGGAATGACTATTAATTAAAATATGGTATGTTATAGTTTAGGCCATGGTTTTTCCAGTTGCAATGTATGGCTGTGAAAGGTGGACCATAAGAAAGACTGAGCGCCTTTGAACTCTGGTACTGGAAAAGACTCCTGCGAGTCCCTTGGACTGCAAGACGATCAAACCAGAGATCAACCGTGACTGCTCTTTAGAAGGGCAGATCCTGAAGCTGAAACTCAAATACTTTGGCCACCTAATGAGAAGGAAGGACTCACTGGAGAAGAGCCTAATGCTGGGAAAGATTGAGGGCAATAGAAGAAGGGGACAACAGAGAATGAGGTGGCTGGACGGAGTCACTGAAGCAGTAGGTGTGAGCCTAAATGGACTCCAGGAAATGGTAGAGGACAGGAAGGCCTGGAGGAATATTGTCCATGGGGTTGCAGTGGGTCGGACATAACTTTGCAACTAATAACAACAAAGACATGTGGACTTTGGGAATTTGAAGTCCACATGTCTTAAAGTTGCCAACTTTGAGAAACAGTAAGTTAGATAAACAACTTAACATATACATATACATCAAATTTTAATGAATCATCTCTCAGCTTAAGAGTAGTTTACTTATTGCTAGAAAGCACTATTCAAAACATAAAATATTAAATCTTGAACTCAAATTGCAGATGCAATCTAAGAAACTGGATTTAAAAAAAATCATTCCACTGAACCTTATCACTCCAATGTAATTTTCTTAAATCAAATTTTAAAAAAATACAATTTGTGCAGCAAGTTTTCAATAGGTATAAACCATTAAAGAAAAAAAAAACCTAAATTCAGAAACACAGAACCATGGCTGATTGCCCTCCAGTAACTAATGATGGGAGCTGTCTACCTGACCTCTGCAGGATTACACTGGGTCTGATCTTTTGAAACTTTGAGTGGTTATGTGGCTGCCTAGCAGCACTGAAATAAACTCAGATTTGCCAGTTCCATTCTCACAAAGTCATGGATCCCAGATTTTGCAATGATAATTCAATACAGGTAAATTTGCTAAATAACAATGACAATGTTATTACTGAGACCCACTTTAGTCTAGTGGTTAAGGCATCAGGCTAGAAAGTAGGAGACAATGAGTTCAAATTCCATCTTAGACATGAAAGTCAGCTGGATGACTTTGGGCCAATCACTCTCTCTCTCTGTCTCTCTCTCTCTCTCTCAATCCAATGCATCCCACAGGTTGTTGTTGCGGGGAAAATAGGAGAAGAAAGGTGTGAATCTGGTGTCATTCTACTTTTCTCAAAAACAAGAAAAAATGTACATTCATGTTTTGGTCTTGTCTCTGTTTCCATGTTTTAGGACTGCCTTTTAAAAACAATATCAGATTCTATAGATAATAATTTTCTCAAATAATTATTGGGTACTTTGTTATTGTTCAAAACAATGCACTTAAAAAATACACCAATACGCACATGATAAGAGAAGAAATAATCAACTGTAATTATGAAAACAGCACGGAATCAAGGAAAACAAATCCTAGTGCGTCTGTTAAAAAAAAGTATTTCAGGCATGAAAGGAAAAACAAAAAGGCAGATGATGGCACAGGTTATATCTGAGACAACCTAAAACCTTCAATCCAGACTTCCTAACAAGCAAGATTATGTATCACAAATAGTTCTAGATGGGTTTTAAAGATTTCAATGCTATCCTAGCTACTCGCTATAAGTAAGTTGTTCTGATATTAAAAAAATTGAAACAACTTTGCAACATTGTTCATTAGGCAAAACATGAGTGAAACTTTGACAGAATCGAAGAGTTCTTTCAAAAAAATATTGAAATTTCTCTTTTGAGAGTGACATGTAAGTATAGGAGATATTGATCTTTGAGGGTGAAGGTTCATTCTCCGAGCTTGAGTGTTGCTTTCTGAACATTTCATTACCAGGTTAGGTAACATCTTCACCAGTGTTTAGTGGATGACTATGTCATGTTCTACTTATATAAGGGCTTTGGGTGTAGGATCTTTACTTTTTAGGTGGAAGGACTGAGTTGAATTAAATAATATAAAATCTAAAGCTTACTTGGTGGAAGAGGCTCATCAACAGTTGGGTACTGATGGTGATCAGGTCTCAGTGCAGGAAGCTGGCTGATTGGCTGAGAATTATAGAGCAGAGGGCAATCACCTATGGATAAGAAATGCAGAAGTCATATTCATTCAATGTTTCCACACATTGATTGCAGATGCACTGTGATAAACACATATGATATGAAGGTGTAGGGCTGATAAGGATTGATAGAAGTTTGATGTATTAACAATCTAGAAATAAATTTATACAGCAGGGAGGTATTGAAATATAAAAACAAGAAAGATCTTTAGAAGATTGATGAGTTATCATTTAATACCTATTGAGGAATATTAGTCAGTTTTCAACTTCATAAGCAGAACATAGAAAATGAATGGGAAGATTTATGAGAAATCAGTCAAAAAGAAAGAATGAGCTAAAATAAGGGAGAAAAGAATACAGAAGAACTGAGGTAGGATGCTTCCTGAGATGCATATGAAATAATATAACATCCAGAGAGACAGATAGTTTGTGAATGCTAACATTTAGCACAGGTGTTTTTGCTCTTAAGAACAGAGCAAAAGCTTGCTGAAACCTTTCAAAGCTATTTTCAGCTATTCTGTGACACTATACCATTCCTCAAGAGGATGAATATGAAAATATAATATTTTCTGGGATCTATAGTACTATAGTACCTTTAAGGTAAAGGTAAAGGTTCCCCCGCACATGCGTGCTAGTCGTTTCCGACTCTAGGGGCCGGTGCTCATCTCCGTTTCAAAGCCGAAGAGCCAGCGCTTGTCCGAGGACGTCTCCGTGGTCATGTGGCCGGCATGACTAGACGCCAAAGGCGCACGGAGTGCTGTTACCTTCCCACTGGAGTGGTCCCTATTTTTCTACTTGCATTTTTACGTGCTTTCGAACTGCTAGGTGGGCAGAAGCTGGGACGAGTAACGGGCGCTCCCTCTGCTACGCGGCACTCGGGATTCGATCCACCAAACTGCCGACCTTCTGATTGACAAGCTCAGCATCCTAACCCACTGAGCCACCGCGTCCCATAGTACCTTTGGCTCTGCCTAATTTTATCAGATCCCAAAGATTCACCAAGTTTATTCCACTGTTTGTCATTTCCTTCTATTTAATTATATCATACTGCATAGCATAAAAAAAAGAAACATTAAGTGGTTGTGGCTCCATCATTATTTTGGATGAATGTAAAATGTAATTATATTTAATTATTTTTATGTCAAAATTTTTATGACTTATGCTACTGACATAAATAACTGCAGTTTTAAATACAGTCATTTTAGTAATCAAACATTGCTTTATCTAGGGTATAGTCAAGAGCAACCATTAAAATTGTTTTAAATATATATAGAATATTTAAAACTTTAATGATTTATAAAGGAAACTTCAAATTTAAATGGAAATATTTATTGCTGTTTTTAAATACTGAGTTGGACTTTTTTACATGAAATGTTATTTTAAAATTTGCACCAAAAACAGGTATTCTATTCAGGGACTGCTCAGTTGCCAACCACCAGGCTTCTGTCCTACCTGAAATATTTTATTAAATTAGACTGGATTTTGATGTCAACACTGAATTTTGTTAAGGTAGACAACCAACAGGAGATTGGTTTTTCTTTTCCTCACTGTTCATATGTCATAAATGAGCAACAGAATCATGAGATGATGAAGAATGTTTTGAATTCTTCACATTTTGTTTCTTCCCTAGGCAAAGTGTCTGTGTGGGAATAGGGGACAAGCAGAAGCAGAAAGGAAGGGAGAAGTGGTCTATACGTTGGGATATATTCTCTGAGAACATCTCACTCCAGAATACTGCAAAACTGGAAGTGACTCTGGTCTTATCACTAAAGAGGACATGCTGCAATTTCTCCCTACTATAGGATTAACTCTTAGAACATGGGATAGTGATGCAGTAAAGATTAACTGTAAAAGAGGCTCAGGTAAACAAAGAAACACATTTGCTTTTCCTCAACTGGTTCCTAGGTCTAGTTCATGTGAATAAACATAATGAATGGGGAAGAAATCTGTGGGTATTGCCAGCATTATTTCCTGTGAGTCTGATGTCAAATAATAATATGAATTTCCTTGCTAGGTCAAAGAACCAGTCTAGTAATAATTAGCCACATACAATTACAGAAGATAATTGTTTGCCAGATTGTTACTGCTGCTACAGCCAGCATCACTTAACTCTGCATTTCCTTGGCTTATATAATGTGACCATCTGTAAACGAGGCAGTACAGAAATAGAATGTATCTTCCCTTTCTGTCAATAAAATAGACATCAAGATAGTAAGCTTGATGCCAGTACCACAAAAAATAAGGGTAACAGAGAAATCCCATATACAATGTTTGAATTCAGTGAAATTTAATTAGAATTTTTTAGGGTATGGGTATTGTAAGAGACATTAAGCTGGAAGGGATAGAAAACAGGAGCAAAAATGAAGCTGTATAATTAAATTTAAACATTCAATTTTCAGTGTTATTAGGGATAACAGTATTTCATTACTGTAAGCCTTAATTCATGCATTTTACATTGCTTCATAGGGACGAACTGTCATGAAACTAGAACAAGTTATGGGTAAATTTTATTGTACTTGAAAAAGGAAATTTAGCTGCTAAAACACAGAGTCCTAGCTGATGAAATCCCCACATGCAAATCAGAACAATTTAAAACACCAGGTGAGGATATAAACTGTGTCTTCTTCAACTGGCATTCACTTTTGTAAGTTAGAATTCCAGCCAGTGTGACTGGTAACTCTACTGCTGAGTGTGATGCATCTTACATGGAGGGCATCAGCATAATAAAGGAAGATATAGCATTGCTAAGGTGATATGGAAACATATCCTATACAAAACATATATTCAAGTCCAAAGGAAATAAAATTGGACAGCTTGGTGATTTTAAATAGCTAATCTATACCTGAAAATCTCTGAATATGGTAGCTTCTTAAGAGTATTATTTTCTTCTCTAGTCCAGGGTTATTTGCCCTTTATCACCTGAGGTGTATTACTCATTATGAGAGAAAGAGAAGGACTCATGGAGCTGAGAAAAAATGTTTAGGAATAATGCAGAAATCTTGTGTCCTGCAGCACCTGATACTCAATGATAAATGCTTAGTAGTACATGGACTGCAAAGTGGCAATTTATCTTTCTCACTTTCTACATGCCATACATGTGGAAGCTCATTTCCTATGTAAATTATTATGAAAGCACAATAAAAAAGAAAATTCAATTCCCACACATGCATTTAGAATTAGTTTTTTAAATCTTATATCCTATATTAAATAGAAGTTCCTCTAAATAAGACCTTTATTACTTATTATTTCTGCCTAACTTAAGATATTGAAGGTCCTCCTCCTCCTCCAAATCTAACCTTCTCTTCTGATGCTTGGGCCTGCTACTGGAGATTCTATATTTTCTGCAGTTCCCTGTAGATTTGTTCTGGGAACTACCAATTCCTCAGGCCAATGGGCAGAGCTATCCAGCTGTTCCCTGTCCAACTCAGGGCTTTGACCTGAATCTGGCATTGATTCAAAAGCACTATTTTCCTCCTCTTCATCATCCTGTGAAGAAAAAACCGTGCTCTCAGAAATCTTTGCACTGTCAACAGAAGAGAACCTAGTATGGCTTGAGAATCGGTTGGCACTCTCATGGCCAGAAGTGCTGTAACAGGAAGTGCTGTAGCAGGAGGTACTGTAGCAGGAAGTGCTATAACAAGAGGTACTATAACAAGATGTGTCACACATTTCATACTCAGGGTCACCATTTGGTCTAGGACTCAGTTCACTGTCACTTTCAGTTCTTGGCCCTTCATTATCCAATGTTTGTTCATTTAAATCAGCAAGGTGTTCAATGGAGGTGCTGTGCAGAACAGTTCCCCGAACCAAGTTCTCTTCTACTGAGTTTTCCTGAGGAGGTTCAGCCAACACTGTTTCAGTTTCACTAACTAAATCTTTCTCAGATACTTCCCTCACTGTCAGTTCCTCGTCATTCTCTATTACACTGCCTTGTTGTTCCTCCTCCCCTTCTCCATCATCACTACTCAACTGGGCAGAAGGCAAACTGTGCAGGAGATTGTGTATTCTTATGTAGTGTGTACGAGGAGTCTCAGGCTCCCCACAAGCAGATGCAATCACTGTTTCAAGTTCTGACACAGGCAAGGAACAAGGTCTGTTTTTTCTTTTCACTGTGGTCCTTAGTTGTAGCTTGCTCTCCTTTTCATCATCATTCTCATCTTGATCCTCTTGGGCTGAAGCCCCTTCATCATTCTGATTCTTCTCTAAATCCTTGGTAATGGGAACATCTCCACTCACCTCATCAATAGATAAGGCTTCTATGCTGATAAAGATGTCACTATTCCCCTGAGTAACAGAATTAACTTGGTTGTTTTCTCTAACTTCAGACTCCGGAGGAGTGCACGCCAGCAAAGATCGTTGTTCGCTGAGATCCACAGCACTTGGGCAAGGCATTATTTCCACTGGAATAGATTCTGAGAGATTAAATCTGTCTGCTGGTACAGCATCATTCTCTCTATTTCCTGCTAGCTCTTCTTTGAAGGAGCAGTTCAAGGTAGAGTTGCGCACACTGATGCATACCAGTGGACATTCATTTAGCTTTTCTGAAGCTGCACTATCTGAGGTCTCTGTACTGTTGCATGCTGAGGTGTTAATGGGGCTTTCTTGAAGTTCAATTGATTCATGGTCTGTAGCAGTGGAGACCTCTTCATCATCTGCTAGAAGCAAAAAGAAAAGAAACATGACATATAAGTAAAATTGAGTATAAATAATATAGCCTGGTGTTTCAACAACCCTACATAAATATATATGAATATCTGTTAATTATAGCTCAGAATTAAGCTGGACATCATTTACATTAGTAACAAGTGAATTAAATGCATTTGTTAAATCAAATAATTTTGAATATCGTATATAGACTAAAATGCTTAAAATATTAAGCAATATATTAATGTTCTGTTATTTAAAACTGAATCCATGACTCATTATTAAGTAGGTTAAAAACCTATATATACTCACCTTAGAGTAAATTCCATTGAACACAATGAAATTTTATTCTGAGTAAATATGCATAGCATTGTACTGTGAATTAAGAACTGCTTTCTATGTAAAAATGTACGAAGAGATAGAAATAGATCCATGTGTAAAATATCAACCTATTAAGGTTAATGGGGTAATTCTACACATGTCTACTCATAAATAAGCGTCACAGAGCTTAACAGATTTATTTTCAGCAATTTACAGTAATTGCTCAGTACTATTAATAAAGCAAAATGATATTTCTGTTTTCATATGCATGTACGAGAAACAGAAGCCAATAAAATCCCCATGTATGCAACGTATGTGTTTATTTTCTGAGTGTAGTTAATCTTATTACTATCTTAATAAAATGATTTCACAAGACATGATGAAATTTAAAATAAATTATGTCCCAGTGTTGGTTATGCTCCGGGATATGTAAAATGAATAAGTAAATGTTCCATTTTCTAAACAGTAAAAGTATCACTTGAAATAATATATAATTAGCATAGATTATGTTTAAAATTTAGTTACCAAATACCTCTCTATGAAATCTTTATTTAAATATAAATCCAAATTTTAAATTGTTATATCAGTAAATTATTAAGCACTTTTCTTTAGGAAATAGCTCAGAAATAAAGGGATAAATTAAATTGATTACTTATTAAATTTGCTTGCATTTTTTGCTTCCTTAACGCATATACTCTGAATAAGATTAAATCTAAATAACAATATTGTCTTTTTGAACTCAGTGTGTATAGGTAATCCTCGAGTTATGAATGTAATGGAGTCTGCCCATTCCACTCATAACTCGAGAATTTGTGGGAATCTCGTACCTTGAATGAGATCACTCCCTGTTCATTAAGATGCTCATAGCTTGTTAAGTGAACATGAGGTATCTCAGGGTGGGGAAGGCCAAGGGGATCCTAGTGATGGAACAGGTCCCCAAGGCCTTCCCAACCCACTAATGCTTTACCCTCCCTTCCTGCCATGCCGGACTCACTTACCTTGAAAAGATCCATCTTCTCTCTGCCACAGTTTCTGCCTTTGAGAGTCCTGACCCCTCTTCTCCTTGTCATCCTTCCCACTTAAGTGGCGGCAGTGGCTTGAGTTTCTCAACTCCATCTAAGTGGAAAAAAGTGAAGGCACAGCAGCAGAATTGCTCCCAATAAGGCCACTGCACACGAGTGAGCAGTGCACCTCGGTCTTCTTAAGAACAATCCTACTACTGCATCTCTGCTTTCTTTGTTTCAGATGAAGCAAGAAACTCAAGTCGCTGCCACCACTTGATTGGGGAGAATGACAAGGAGAAGAGCGGTCAGGATTTGTGCCAGCCAGCTGGTCAGGCAAGGAGTAGGTTGGGCAGAGTGGGTGGCTGGCTGGGGAGGGGAGATCATGGCTGCGCATTGGCAGCAGTGACTTGAACACAGGTGCACGGGGCCTGGCTATGTGATGCCTCCCCACTCAGTTGAAGGCTTCATTACTGCCCTCAAACTAAGGCTAACGCACATGAGTGAGCAGCATATCTAGGCAATGGAAGGCATTGGTTCCTGTGTCCAGCCCAGTCCGATTCCACATTTGCATGCAAATGAAGCAAACAATTCCCCCCCTGCCAAGAATGGAAGTTTCTGGGGACCATGATGTCTTTTATAGAGAATTTGTGTTTGAACTTGCATGATATTACGGCACCCAGGAGCTTCCATTGTTGGCATTTCCAAGCCGACTCTCCTCTGCCTCAAAGGGAAAGAAATGGCAGCAGAGAGGAGATAGATTTTGCAAGGTGAGTGTATCCAGTGCAGCAGGAAGGGAGGGGAAAGCAGTTGTGGAGAGTGGGGGAAGGGTAATAGGGTGAACGTTGCAGACCCTCTGCAATCATTTCTAAGGGCGAACTACTGACCTGGTGCTGCAATATTCATGATTTCAGGACTTGCTTGTAAACACTAGAGGGCACTTGTCACCTAACTTCAAATGAGCATTAAGTGAAAGTTCATAACTCAGGGATTACCTGTATCTTTACTCAATTATTATGTAAGCTATCTTAAAATGCAGGTATGACCGCAAAGATGTGTTCCTTATTATTTTTATGTTTATATATAATAAATAAAATAGTATTATGATCTTAACTATTTAAGATCAATTTTTATCAATATTACACTTTCTTGTATTTGTTTATAGGCTTACTATATATGTTTTAATATTTTATAGAAGAAGGCCCTTTTTTTCTTTTTGCAAAAAGACAGAATCCCTGATGTTTATGATTAGAATCCTGGGCCATGATTTTGCTTCTTCCTCATTCATCCAGGTTCAACTATATGTAGTAAATTACAGGACTTGAATTGAATCTTTTGAAGATGATTAAAAGATATTTTTCTGGATTTCATGTGAGCATATGTATAGTATTATTCATTCAAGCAACTCCTTTTTCATATTTCTGCACAGGGAATTAATTTAAAAGCAGTTATGGCTCCCTCCCCACACCTTATTCCCATTAAAAGTTTCCAAAAAAAGAGATTTTTAATGAATGGCAGGAGTGGTGGTATTATCTCAGACTCACAGGTCTACAATACTTCTTTCAAATCATTTTTGAATAGCACATAGCCTTAATAAATTAGAAATCTAGAAATAATTATACAGATATGTAATTTATTATTGTTTTATCATTTATCATTCTCTTATTATCTTATGACACAGAACTGAATGTGGTATTTGCATTCCATTCTTCATCCAACTGTTTAATCTTTTGTCTGTAGAATGAGTCTACGAAGAAGTCAGGTAGAATGACAGAGGTTTCCCAAAATTACCAAGTGAATTTCAGACTTAAGGAGACCTTTAAGCTCTAGTCCCTTCTCTCCAAGTCCAGTACTCACTCTACTGTATTGCATTAGCTGGTAAGTATAGTATTTGAAATTTTATGGTGATGGAAAGTTAAAATGCAGAAAGCATTTGAAATTGCAATGTATCATTCAAAACAAAGAAACAGGATTAAATAAAGACTGCAGACTATGAGATGTTCTGAGTTTCAGGAACATGCAGAAAACTAGGAATCTTTTATGATCTATAATGCCTATTTATGAGGCAAAACTTTGCTTAACAAATTTATTTTCAAAAATTGCTTGACAATCAGTTTGAAAGCTGAACTCAATATGTCATTAAAGTATGATACAGAAGATTCATTTGGTCCCTATCATCAATTTATCTTCATAGACCTGAGCAAAATAAAAGAAAATTGACTTCAGTTCCACATAACCTATCAATCTGTTGATTCATTTTTCCTTTGTTTGAAAAGAAAGGAAGGTTACATGAATCAGAATTTGTGAATAGGCTAAATAAGACCTAAGTGAAGCCAAGCCTACTTGATAAAGGAAAGTATCATGGGAAAATAGGAAGATGAAGGCGTGCTCATATGTTCTATATCTTGAGTTATTTGCAAAAGGAATACAGGTGGGAATCAAATAAATAAATAAATAAATAATACCTGGGTGGATTGAAGAAGTTATCTCAAATCTAAACTGCAGCTGGCCACTGACATGTTCTGTTGGTAGCCTTCGTCCCAGTGTGTAGCTAACAACCCTGTCTCTATTGGAGAAAAATAAATAAAAAGAGCATTACATTTTTATACTGTATATGGTATAATTGTGGCAACTGCTTCATAGAAATTATTAATTAATATTCTTCATTCTTCATATTAATATTTGTAAAAATCTTGTGAAAGTACATCATAGGGCAATAATTAGTTCTGAACCAAAATCTAAGTCCTAACACTTAAGCCTCCCAAAAGTATACCCAGAAAGTGGCAGATAAATTTGATCAATGTCAAGAGGCATAACATCAACATTTGTGCTGACAGTAATTTACAGAGATCCAAAAGGATGAATAGAAATTGTTTTGCCAGTCACAACATTCTCATCTGTAGAAACATGGTTCTAGTAAACTTATTATCAGCCTTGCACTAGTATGATTTCCTTTTCAGAATTAATAGCTTCTATTATAGAAGTAGAGCATAAGCCACATTTTATAAATTTGAAAGTGTATAATATTATATGAGCCATTATGCATCAGATTCAATTGTCCCTGTGACTATTAATACAATACATCAGTGTCCTATAGAAATGCAAGTCACTATGTACTCCATAGTGAGGTGTGGTAAGGCCTTGACTGTTTTATAAATGGATGAACATAACATAATACATTCAACCAAATGGCATCTCTGTCCTGCATACAGAATGCCTAGAGCAGGCATGTCAAACTTGCGATGTATCGGGACTTTTTCCCCATTGCCAGCAATGGGGAGGGGGGCGGCACGGTTTCAGTGTGACGCATCCGTCCCATGGGCTGGCAGTTTGACATGCCTCACCTAGAGTGACCAACCATGCTTGAAACCAAATTATATACATTTCTATTAATTATAATATGTACTAAAATATAATCACTATCAAAACTGAATTATTTTCACTTTTATAAATGCCTATATAGCATATATGTAGAAATCAGAGAAGAAATGTTTGATTATATAGCTTTTCTTAAGTGGATTGTTAGGTTTAACATTCTGCAGTAATTTAACATAAAGAGAAGATAGAATAAAATATAATGGATTTTCTTTTATCGACATATTTAAAAGGCTAGAATGTTATCTAGACTATTATCTAGACTATCATCCAAATTTATTGAAGATTTTATAGTAAGCAGAAGATTGAAAGTCTTTCAAGTTAATTCTTCTATGATTAACTTGCCATTAAAAATTATTTAAAATGGTAATCCAAAGTAAGGCAATCAACTGAGATTACATTATGGATTCCTCCTCCCCAATTGAATTATTGCAAGACCAACCATCACTCTCCTTTTGCTCCTTAGGGAATCATATAAAAGAGAAAATTATGTCACAATGATTTACCCTATGGCATGTCTTTCTAGTAACCGTTGTACTGGCATGGAAAGTTTTCCCAGAAAACGTTTAATGATAGGTCGACTTTTTGCAAACTTGTCCTTCACCTCTATTTCTAGGACATCGGTGGGCAGAGAAACAAAGCTGAACAGCTGCAAAAGAAATAACACACAAAGGGGGAAAAATTACAGCTGTTTTCCCTGGCTTGGTTCTGATTCTATTAAATATTTGAATATATCTTTGATTATCAACCAGTTCAGTACATCCCAGATCAAATAATGGAAACCCTGAAGCCCACATGCAACCCATAGTTATATATCAGTTATTATGTTTTGCTTTTAATTTGGGGATGAGGGGTAAAACACACTGACAATATTTCAAGTTGAAACCTTGGCATGTCACTGTTTCTATTTGTATCAGAAGTTCTGGGATTCCAGAAATCTTTTAACTCCCTGCACTTCACTATTACTATTGTACATAGTGTCAGTGCTGCAAATATTGGATGTCCCTGCTCTGACAACTGATGAAAATTGAAGCCATTTTCTCTTGCTTTTAAAATGCTTTTTCCTGTATTTAGAAATCAGGTGCAGAAAGGGGAGGTTGGGATAAATGCTCGAGCTCAGCTAGCCATAATAACAACGCTGCTTTGTGGGAACCCAAGGATGAGGTGATAATGTTTTGGCGGGTTGAGGAACTGGGGAGAAAGCCCACATTTAAGGCTAATTGGAGAATGTGATATGTGACAGCTTATGGGGGTAGAAATTGCACTTTGTTACTTTGTATCTGGGGAAACGGAATTTAGTTTTTTGGTTCAACCATGTAGTGCCAATACTTTGTTTCCTGAATAAAATGTACTTTAAGGAAGAATTTTTGCCTTGAAATTCTTTTGATGGGTTTGATCTATTGGAACCATGACATTAACCCAAAAACTACTTTCTACCTTAACCACCTTGGGGTCCTGAGCTCCAGTCACCTTCCCTAAGTTGGGGGATAGGCAGACAAAGACTTGGGAAAGATCTCAGCATGGAGAAGGGAGAAGCACTCGTAAACAGCACCTTGGCCAAGGCGGCTGCCTCAGTGGAGGGAGCACAAGCCAGCACACCGGCGGAGAAAGAAACATTTGATGTCTTACAGCAGGGGGCAACAGCCCCTGAATGTGCAACAATCAAAGGGGGCTCTGCAGCAATTGGGGATGCTGCAGCCACCGTTGGGAGTGCAACAGCCATATCAGGGAGGCCAACAACCACTGGAAATGCAGCTGCAATGGGGGGGCAGCAGCCCATAATGGCACCACCCCTTAGAATGACTTTTGATGGCGATCCGGAGAAGCTGATCTACTTCCTTAATCAAGTATATTCATCCCCTTTTTTGCCAAAATTGCTTTACCCCTCATGGACTTGTTGAAAACTGGCAAAGATGGGGGAAAGTCATGACTGGGCCAGCCGCTATCATGGACTATGAACTGTCAAACTGCTTCCAAGAAGCTGAAAAGACTATTTGCGGTTGAGCTGGTCCTAAAGCATGGCTGCCTGGGAAAGCCCTTTATGATTAAAGCCAATAGCAGTGATGTGGCCGTCAGAGTTGTACTATTGCAAAAGAACCATAAGGGGGTCCTGCAGCCCTGTGCCTCAAAAAAGATGCAATTTGCAATTTGCAAAAAAGCCTTTGCAATTTGTTGGGCTCTGAAAACTCTGAAAAAAAAAGGCAACCCACTCCAGTATCTTTGCCATGAAAACCCTATGGACAGTACCAAAAGGCAAAATGATATGATGCTGGAAGATGAGCCCCTCAGGTCAGAAGGCATCCAATATGCTACTGGGGAAGAGCAGAGGGCTAGTACTAGTAGCATCAGAAAGAATGAAGCTACTGGGCCAAAGCCGAAAGGACGCTCAGCTGTGGATATGTCTGGTGGTGAAAGGAAAGTAAAGATTTTTTCTCCATAGGAAACTGGAATGTAAGATCCATGAATTAAGGAAAGCTGGACGTGGTCAAACAAGAGATGACAAAACTGAACATTGACATCTTAGGTATCAGTGAACTAAAATGGACAGGAATGGGTGAATTTAATTCAGATGACCATCAGGTATACTACTGTGGGCAAGAATCCCTCAGAAGAAATGGAGTAGCCTTCATAGCCAATAAAAAAGTAGAAAAACCAATACTGGGATACAATCCTCAAAATGACAGAATGATCTCAGTTCGAATCCAGGGCAAACCATTCAATATCACAGTAGTCCAAGTCTATGCCCCAACCACCAGTGCTGAAGAGGATGAAATTGACCGGTTCTATGAAGCCCTACAGCACCTTATAACAGGTTGTTATCCAACAACCCAAGAGGACATCACCAGATGGTCAACACAGAAATCAGATTGACTATATGCTCTGCAGCCAAAGATGGAGAAGCTCTATACAGTCAGTAAAAATAAGACCAGGAGCTGACTGTGGCTCAGAACATGAGCTTCTCATTGCAAAGTTTAGGCTTAAACTGAAGAAAGTAGGGAAAAGCACTAGGCCACTCAGGTATGAATTAAATCATATCCCTGTTGAATATACAGTAGAGGTGACAAATAGATTTAAGGAATTAGATCTGATACACAGAGTACCTGAAGAACTATGGACAGAGGTTCGCAACATTGTAGAACAGGTAGCAACCAAAACCATCCCAAAGAAAAAGAAATGCAAGAAAGCAAAATGGCTGTCTGAGGAAGCTTTGCAAATAGCTGAGGAAAGGAGGGAAGCGAAAGGCAAGGGAGAAGAAGAAAGATACGCCCAATTGAATGCAGAATTCCAGAGAATAGCTAGAAGAGATAAGAATGCCTTCTTAAATAAACAGTGCAAAGAAATAGAAGAAAACAATAGAATAGGGAGGACCAGAGATCTTTTCAAGAAAATTGGAGAGATGAAGGGAACGTTTAATGCAAAAATGGGCATGATAAGGGATCAAAATGGCAGGGACCTAACAGAGGCAGAAGAGATTAAGAAGAGGTGGCAAAATTACACAGAAGAACTATACAAGAATGAGCTTAACATCCCTGATAATGACAATGAGGTGATCACTGACCTCGAGCCAGACATCCTAGAATGTGAAGTGAAGTGGGCCTTAGAAAAGCTGAGCAACAACAAAGCTAGTGGAGGTGACAGTATTCCAGCTGAGCTATTCAAAATCTTAAAAGACGATGCAGTAAAAGTGCTACACTCAATTTGCCAGCAAATTTGGAAAATTCAACAGTGGCCACAGGATTGGCAGAGATCAGTTTACATTCCAATTCCAAAGAAAGGCAGTGCCAAAGTATGTTCAAACTATCGCACCATTGCACTTATTTCTCATGCTAGTAAAGTTATGCTTAAAATCCTACAAGCTAGACTTCAGCAGTATGTGGATCGAGAACTACCAGAAGTACAGGCAGGATTTCGAAGAGGCAGAGGAACTAGAGATTAAATTGCCAACATACGCTGGATCATGGAGAAAGCTAGGGAGTTCCAGAAAAAGATCTATTTCTGCTTCATTGACTATGCTAAAGCCTTTGATTGTATGGATAATTACAAACTGTGGCAAGTTCTTAAAGAGATGGGCGTACCAGACCATCTTATTTACTTTTAATTTTAATTTAATTTTTAATTTTTAATTTTAATTCCATTTATATCCCGCCCTTCTCCGAAGACTCAGGGCGGCTTACAAGCTTAGCAGTAGCCTTCATTCTATGTATATGCCTGCTTGTTAGGGCTTTCACACACCCCACAAGCGGCATTATTACAAAGTCAGCTTATTGCCCCCAACAATCTGTTTCTTGAGAAACCTCAATGTGGGCCAAGAAGCAACAGTGAGAACTGGACACGGAACCACTGATTGATTCAAAATTGGGAAAGAGTCCGGCAAGGCTGTATACTGTCGCCCTGCCTATTTAACTTATATGCAGAGCATAGCATGACAAAGGCAGGGCTAGATGAATCAAAAGACGGAATTAAGATTGCCAGAAGAAATATCAACAACCTAAGATATGCAGATGATATCACTCTAATGGCAGAAAGTGAAGAAGAACTTGTTGCAGGTGAAGAAGGAGAGTGCAAAAGTTGGGTTGAAACTTAACATTAAGAAAACCAAGATCATGGCATCTGGCCCTCTCAATTCCTGGCAAATAGATGGGGAAGAAATGGAGATAGTGACAGATTTTATTTTCCTGGGCTCCAAAATTACTGCGGATGGGGACTGTAGCCAAGAAATTAAAAGATGCTTGCTCCTTGGCAAATCTAGACAGCACACTAAAAAGCAGAGACATCACCCTGTCAACAAAAGTGCGTATAGTCAAGACTATGGTCTTCCCAGTTGCAATGTATGGCAGTGAAAGCTGGACCATAAAAAAGGTTGAGCGCCAAAGAATTGAGGCCTTTGAACTATGGTGCTGGAGAAGACTCCTGCGAGTCCCTTGGACTGCAAGGCGATCAAACCGGTCAGTCCTAGAGGAGATCAACCCTGACTGCTTTTTAGAAAGCCAGATCCTGAAGCTAAAACTCAAATACTTTGGCGACCTAATGAGAAGGAAGGACTCACTGGAGAAGAGCCTAATGCTGGGAAAGACTGAGGGCAAGAGAAGAAAGACAACAGAGAATGAGGTGGCTGGATGAAGTCACTGAAGCAATAGGCGTGAGCTTAAATGGACTCCAGAAGATGGTAGAGTACA
Organism: Daboia siamensis; assembly: GCA_024449315.1. Classification (NCBI taxonomy): domain Eukaryota; kingdom Metazoa; phylum Chordata; class Lepidosauria; order Squamata; family Viperidae; genus Daboia; species Daboia siamensis. The sequence continues at coordinate 101,919 of JAKJMR010016099.1, forward strand.
GGATGCCCTGGAGAAACATTGTCCATGGGGTCGCGATGGGTCGGACACGACTTCGCAGCTAACAACAATGAAAACTCCCCACAAGCTGTCCCCAAAACAAGTATGGTGGGTGCAATATTTTAACCGATTTAACTTCACCCTAAACTACATATAGGGGAAAAAAAAACTTTTTAGCTGATGCGTTATCCAGTGCCTCAATACAAGAGCCAGCATGAAGAGGTTAATGAAGCAATCATATCTGCACCGCAAGCTGCTTCTTAACTATCGCTATGAACAGCCCCATCTTCGAGAATCCCAAACCCTGGGATGAGGAAATTAAAACAGGAACTCATCAACAAGCAATGGTTCAAGGACAATCAAACCTCCTTGACATGCAGGGATGGATTGGCTTACAAAGGGGGGAAGTTGTATTTGCCTGAAACCCTCCACGTCAACGCTCTCCAGCACAGTCATTATGTGAAACAAGCTGGACACTTTGGCTACTTAAAAACACTGGATTTGGTTTGTCGACAATTTTGGTGGCTGGATTTGAAACAGGACATAGAGAAGTATGTCAAGAGCTGGGCTGTATGTGCCACCATGAAAAGAATTCCAGGAAACCCCCCTAGACTCTTACAATCGGTTGCAGACCCTTCCCAGCCATGGGAAGAAATTGCTATAGCTTTTATAGTGGTGTTACCTTAAGGTAGGGGGAATACGGTGGCTTGGACTGTGATAGATCTTTTTTTATTTTTTTGAAGCAAGGCTCACTTTGTCGCCTGCAAAGGACTCCCATCATCCCAGAAACTAACCAAGATGTTTCTTAACTACATTTATAGGCTGCACGGTGTGTTCAAGTGAATAATCTCAGACCAAGGGGTACAATTTACAGCCATGTTCTGGAGGGGTTTCCTCAAGTTAATTGGCTTGTTGCAAGAACTGTCATCAGCTTTTCACCCGTCTATGAATGGGGCAGCTGAAAAAGCAAACTCAATGGTAGAGCAGTACCTCAGGTGCTTTGTGGATTATCAGCAAACAAACTGGACTGACCTCCTCCCTTTTGCAGAGTGGCTTATAATAACTCTGTTCACAGCAGCACCGGTTTTACGCCTTTTAAAGTGGCCACAGGAAAAGAATTCAACCCAATACTCGAATATCCTCAGGGACCTTCTGCTTCCCAAACTCTTGACCAGTGGGTGAAGGAGTGGGAGGAAGTTTGGGATAAAATGAAAATCGCTCTGAAAAAGGCTTCTGAGACATATAAAAACCAAGCAGATAAAAAGAGGGCTCTCCAAAAGTCATTTCAGGTTTTGGGGAAAAGTTTACTTATCCACAAAATATTTATGCCTTAAGTTGCCTAGTATGAAGTTGGGACCAAAGTACCTAAGTTCCTTCCCCATCGTAAGAATCATTAACCCAATCACAGTGGAGTTAAAGCTTCACAGACTCTTAGGAAAAGTCCACCCTGTGTTCCACTATAGCCTACTGAAACCTTTTCGGGGTTCTACCTTATGACTTCCCCCTAAGAAGGCACCTGGCCCTCTGGTGGTAATGTATTCTTTTAAAAAAAAATACAAGTTTTATTAATTTTTAAAATTTACATCCAGGTATTTATGAAGCAATACGGTGGTTGGGTAATTAAAAGTAAACAATAGCAAATAACAAAATCATTTGCTTTTATCTTGTTTGAAATATTTTCAAATATTTTCTATTTTTTTTCTAATGCTGTTAATTTCTAGTTATTGTCTTAGCATTTAGAAGACATTAAGCATGAAATCAAAATACTTTTTGCTATTCAAAAGTTAAGATTTCACTTTAATGGGGGACCTTCCATTGTCTGACTTTTTAGCTTTCATAATTTCCTCACTTTTTCTTTTTCTGCTATTATTTTCCACACTGTTATTCTTGGTTGATATAATCCCTTATCCTTCTGTATTCATGTTCAACAGAACACGAGCTTTGCCAGTACCTGTATTTTATTACAGAGGCATTCGTATGAGTCTCATATAACTATTTTTTTCTTCCTTTCAATCATGTTGAAAAGTCCCTCCAGTTTTCTTAGCAAGTTTGCCATTCCTAGGGCTGAGAGAAAAATCACTGGCCAAAGTCACTCGGCTGTCTTTGTACCTAAGGCAGGAGTTAAACTCACATTCACCCTTTCTAATTCGATGCCTTGACTACATTAAACTCAATCTCATTATTATGGCAGAGCACCAGGACAGTTTACCCCTCCTTGATACTTTTATATGCTAGCCCTGCTACAATGTTGCCCAGTCTAATGAAGCAGTGATCAAAATGAATTGGGTGATACTTTGTCTCATAAACTAGTAGGGTTAAATTACTTCACCATATTAAAGTACTCTGTAATTTAATATAGACTTCCATCTGCAATGAACATATTTTAGACCAGATTTTGGTCTGTCTGTCTTCTTTAATTTTTTTAAGTTTAAAGCATACATTTGAAACTACTGATTCATGGTCTATACCCCAGTCTACCCCTGGAAATATCCTGGTTGAATTGGCTGCAGCCTCTAAGATTTAATTTTTCCTATTATATTTGATGTTGATGATATTCATTTGTAGAATCTGTATTTATGTTACTTGAAGCAGCATTTGACAATGAACATGAATTATAGGTTCTTGGGGGGAAAATTTAGCACTGCCTAGAGGAATAAAACAAGATATGATTGCAAGGTATGCCTTTATAGAAGACATGCTAAGCCATATTGCTTCAAGTGCAATAGAATCATGTGACAGATCATGTTTTTCAAGATATTCAAATATTTGCTTGACAAAAATCTTCATATGGATCTAAGTAGAAGTTTTGTGAACAGCAGATAAGAAACAGAGTACCTTGGTGGAGCAGTGGACTAATGCCTCCTTAAGTAACACCAGCTGCCTGCAATTAGTGCAGGTTCGCGTCCCACCAGGCTCAAGGTTGACTCAGCTTTCTATCCTTCCGAGGCAGGTAAAATGAGGACCCGGATTGTTGGGGGCAATAAGCTGACTTTGTAATAATGCCGCTGGGGGGGGGGGAGCCCTAATAAGCAGGCATATACATAGAATGAAGGCTACTGCTAAGCACATTGATTTGTGCTTTAGATTGTAAGCCTCCCTGAGTCTTCGGAGAAGGGCGAGATATAAATGGGATTAAAAAAAAAATTCCATCTTGCCATACTGAATCCTGAGATAACTGCAGGCATGGTTTGCTTCTCTGTTAGATTTTGCTTCCAGAAGATATTTCCATTTTTTGGAATTTATATTTATTCCAAATTCCTTCCATCTTATAGTTTTTTTTTTTGTTTTTTTTGTTTTTTAAAGAGAAATTTTAGATTTATTTTAGCTTCTCAACAACAGCTATCGAATTGTCCGATACAGCAAATACTAACATTTAAAATCTCTGAAACTTCTGAACTTGTAGAAAATGATTATACACACTAACAAACTAAGATATTCATATCACATGGAATGCAACCATTAAAAAAATAATAGTTTCTTTAACTCTGTATTCTTTGGCCTTAATTTTCTATATGACTGATTCTTTTAACTATAAGGGCTTCCATCTTATAGTTTTGAACAGTCGGTGTCACTTCTTCTCAATGAAAGAAGCAGCAGTCTTGAATGTTAATGAGGTGAGGGATTAGGGCTGTAGGAAGTTAGTACAGACATCCCCCCCCCTTTTAAAAAAAAATTAAACAGTAGTCCTTTTAGTAGGTTCTGATCATTATTGTGAGCAATTTTCTTGGTTTCAGTGATGGCTTGGTCGATTTCCTATAAGAAGTGAGGATTTGAAATAACCTTAAGAATGTGTGAGCTTTTCTGACAAATATTGCAATTTGGTAAAAAAGAAAATAAGTGAACTATAACAGCTATAAAATATGCTGCTTCTTGAGTGGCTAACAAACTAAATGAACAATTGCAATGGAGTTCTTAATAGAGAATGGCTAAGCACTGAAAAGTTTGTTGAGTGGCCGTTTTGAAGACTACAAAGATAAAGATTATCAGAGCTCCAGGACAAGTTCTCCTGGTACCTTCAAAATGGAGTCTCTACGACTTCTGGTTTTGCACAGTAGTACAGCAGCCAAGGATTGTGGGGCTCTGCTGCCTATGGCTGATTTCTGCCTGCCAAGTAAACCTAAATGGGCCTGAAATTGTCCCATAGAGGCAACGCAGAAGGGGGGAAGTCCTGCTCATTGCGGAGAGACAGCAGTCGATCCAATCAGTTTGGGAAAAGCCCTCCAGAAACCGGCAGGAGAAGAGACTAGCTCAATCCAAGTCTAGCCTAGGCTACAAGCAACCAAAGTCCAAAAGTACTATTCCAAGCTGACTGTAAACAACGTGTTTGGAGCAGAGTAAGAAGAGCGATTTTCTCTCTTCTATTTGGAAATTGATTTCCTGGAGAAAAAAACCCCAAGAAGCAAAAAGCCTCCAAAAGTGAGAAGGAGGGGGACTGTTGCCCCACCCTCCTGCAGACCGAAGTGGTGACTTAAATCTTTCAGGGGGAATAGAAATATATTGAAATAAAAAGAATATAAGACTTAATTTGGATAAGTTTGAAATCAGTGGAATCTGTCAAAATAGAAGTAAATAAGTGTTTATTACTGAAAGAACTGGTTCTGAAATCTAGTGGTGGATGAAAATATTACAACAACAGCTGCTCTACTACAGATACTGACAACACCCAGGAAAAGGTAAATTTGATCTTGGTGACCTTCGATGTCTTAATAACAAAGAACAGCTGTTATAAAAAAAAGGAAACAGCTTGGGTTTTCTATAAAGTGAGAATTATAAACTCTAAAAAAAAAAAAAGAATTGACCTTTCTGGATTACAAATACTAACTCAACTGTGACTCTAAAGCCATCTGAAGAGAAAAGAAAACCCTCATGGAAAACCAGAGATCTGCAGAAAAAATATACCAAGGAAAAACAAATACTTTCCAGAAGGAGATCTATGCTATGTTGCAACTAATCCAAACAACAATAATCTCAAACCACAAGGAAATTAAACATAACCTTGAAAACATAAATATATACATCTCCACTTTAACTTTACAACATAAAAATTCTCATAAAATAAAAGTAGAGAGTGAGCAGAGAAAACAGACAACTGAGTACAAGACAGGGGAGAGAGATTTCAAGATGGAATTTAACAACTAGGAAATATGACTTAACCCAGATAGAAAAAAAATTACAGGGAACTCTGGACATGGAAAAGACAAACTACACTTTAAGATTAAAAATAAGTTTCAGGACAAGATAAAAGATTTGGTAAAATGGATTTTGCCAGGAGAACTACAAGATCTTGAGAGACAAAAAATAATAAATAAAATCTAGAAAGACAAAAAGGAAAAGATTTTCAAAGAATAGGAAGGGGCGAAACCTTCCTATAAAAATATCTTACCTGTTTTGCCTTTTGTACCTGCAATAACGTTTATAAGTTTATGGGAAGACATTTTGATTCATTGAACCCTATTGAACAAGAAAGATGTTGGGCAAAAAAAGAAAAGAGGCTAAAGTGAGAATTAAGAAATTAGATGATGGGAATTATCAGAGGGAGTATTTAAAAATTAAACATTTGTTTGAATATGGTTAAAGAAATAAAAAGGACTTCCGGGTGGCAAGGCTCCGTCGATGGCGGCTACTTTGACTGTCAGCCCCGTTGTTCTCCGTTGAACCGCGAAAACAGCGACAATCAGCTGTTTTGCAATTCGGAAACCTCCCCTCTGGAAAAGAGGGGAGGGGGAGCATTCAGGTAGGGGTAGAGCTCCCCTAGACCCCTAGAATTGTTATTCTGGGGGTTGAAGGGGGACAGCCCCCCCCCCCCCCCCCGCAGTCTGAATTAGCTCCGGACTCGGGGACTCCTCTGTTCCAAGGCTTTGGAACAGAGCAGGATGCTCCAAGCATCCCTGCAATCAACATTGTATTTTGGATTACTTGGATGCAGGCAGAGCTATGCAGGAGAATTTTGAAACAGCAAGTATATGATCTTTAACTCTGGTGTATACTAAAAGAAAGGAAGAAAGATGGCGCAGGAGTGAATTGTTAGTGAAAAATAAAAGGACAAGGAATATATTATAAAATATAAAGACTGAGAAGGAAGAAATCAGTTTTTTTAAAGTCACTCTGTGCAAAATATTTGAAATTGGTTTAAAAGTGAACCTAAGGATTTGTATATTTAATAGGGGAGAAACAAAGTTGCAAGCTGAGTGGAAAAGTGAAAGTGCACAACGAAGATTAATTGGGTGTTAAAATGGCCTCTAAATCAGCTAAAGCTTCTGCTCCTAGAAGTACTGGTGCATCACCAGTTCAACATTCTTCATTACAGGCACTGATGCCACCTCCTGCGGTACCTGCACCTGCATTAACATTAAAAGATTTACAAGATGAGAAGAATAAAGAAATACGAGAGGACATTTTAGTGGCCTTTCAGGGGCTGGCAGTTTGCATTGAGTGTTTGGATGAACGTGTGGAAGAGGTGTATCAAAATAATTTGAGATTGGATGCTAAAATGTCAGAAGCTGAGAATAAAATAGATATGACTGAGGACGAGGTGGTTATGATACAATATAGAGATATGGAGTTTGCTTTCAGGATAGGAGGATTGAAAGAGGATCCAAAGGAAAACTTGAAAGTGTTACTAGCAGAAACCCTGGAACCGATTTTGGGCTGTCAGGCAGAAGAAATTATAAGGGATATAGATAAAATATTTTGTGTTAACTCTTGGATTGCCAGGCAAAGGAAACTACCTAGAGATGTGGTTGTTTATTTTACAAAGAGATCGATCAGAAATGTGATTATCCAAGCTTTTTATCACAATAGATTTAAAGTTGCTGATCAAGAAGTTTTAATTTTGAAAGAAATTCCACCGAGAATTTTAAGGAGAAGGAAAGAATTTACTTCAGTTCAGATGGGAGATACCATTAGGTTTGGTGGTGAATTATTTAGGCACGAGATACCGTCTCAACACAGTTTTGAAGGCACGAGACTTTTATTCTAATATATTGAAAGCAGGTTCTCCACCATCCCCAGAATTTAAAGGAAGGAAGGAAGATGGAGGGTGACAGACACAAATGGAGAGTACACAGGGAGATGAATAAGTCATCTCGTGGATAGTTAAAGAACTTCAGAAAACTTCAGAAACTGTGCAGCCCCAGGCATCGTTAGAAGAGGTTAACGAACAAAGAATGACGCAGGCTGCAATCAGACGAATAAGACAAGAACAAGAAGAACAGAAATCAACAATTATATCTCAAGAATCTATTTATAGTGAAGCAGTGGGAGGAGTAAGACCGAAGAGGCAGATGCTTGTGGTTTTGCAAGACGTGCTCCGAAAACTTTAGGTCGCAAAAGATGGCGACAAAGTTTCTAACCTGGAATGTTAATGGTTTAAACTCCCCGCAAAAGAGAAGGAAAGTATTTCAGTATTTGAAACAATTTTAAAATGATGTTGTGTGCTTACAGGAAACGCACATTTGTGTATCAGACCAAAAATATTTGATAAATTTCAGACTGGGTGTGCAATTTAGTGTGTCTGCTTTAGTTAAGAAAAATGGAGTAGTTATTTATGTAAAGAAGAATTTAACAGCCAATTTAATTGAAGCTGATAAACAAGGAAGATATGTTATAATTGAACTTTTAATAGAAGGCAAGAAAATACTTTTAGTTGGACCATATGCACCTAATCAACAACAAGGAGAATTTTATAAATTTTTACATAATAAAATAATTCAATGGGATTATAAATCGTGTATTTTGATGGGAGATTGGAGTGGAGTCCTGGACACACAGAAAGACAAAAATGGTCTTTTTAAAAGTACTCCGAATCATGCCAGATTGCCTAAATCTTTTTTTGAGATGAAAGATGATTTGGAATTGAGAGACGTTTGGAGAGAACGAAATCTGGAAGAAAAAGATTTTACCTTTTTTTTCTGATCGACATCAATCCGTTTCTAGGATTGATTTTGTATTAACTACTAATGATTTTTTTCTAGGGTTAAGAAGATCAAGAAATGTCCAAGAACTTTATCAGATCATAGTCAGTATGGTTGGAATTGGATAAGGAGAGGAACGATAGAAGATTGGATAAGGAGAGGATAAGGATAAGGATAAGGATAAGGATAAGGATAATTGGATAAGGAGAGGAACGATAGAAGATTAAATGAAAATTTGTTTAGATATCAAGAGAATGTGGATGAATGTAAAAAACAGATGACAGAATTTTTTAATATAAATATGCATAAGGGTACTCCTATTGAAATGATTTGGGATGCAAGTAAAGCCTATATGAAAGGAGTGTTAATATATTTGAATAATAAATATAGATGTAGTTTGGAATACAAGCGTAAAGAGTTAAAGGAGGAAATCAAGAGGAAAGGGAAGGCTCTAACTTTGAATCCATCTGATAAGAGGGTGAAGGAAGCAATTACTTTGTTAAGAGGTCAGTTTAATATGTTGATGGCAGATCAAGTGGCATCTAACCTGTGGTATGTTAAACACAATACTTTTTGTAATGCTAATAAGCTGGGTAGGTGGCTAGCTTATTTGTTAAGGAAAAAATAAAGGTCACGCAACATAGATAAGATAGAACATAGATAAGATAGGGTAAAGAGATGTTTCAGCAAAATTATATTAAAAAGGCTTTTGTTGAATTTTATTCTAAGTTATATGCCGAGGATAGAATTCAAAGTTTAGATATAGATAGATATTTACAAGAAGTGAATATCCCTGTACTTATACAAGAGCAAAGGGAAGGGATGAATCAATTGATAAATGCCGAAGAAATTATTTTGGCAATTAAACAATTAAAAGTGGGTAAAGCACCAGGAACAGATGGTTTGACTGCCATTTATTATAAAAATTTACAGTTAGAAATGGTGGAACCTCTAAAAGAGTTATTTAGAACAATTCAATCTGGAGGAGAAGTGCCTCCATCGTGGAAAACAGCTTTTATATCATTGATTCCAAAGGAACATCAAGATCTTACCCAAACCAAAAATTACAGACCAATATCGCTTTTAAATACTGATTATAAGATATTTGCAAAAATTTTAGCAAATAGATTAATGAAGGTTATGCAGCAAATGATTCATAGTGATCAAACAGGATTTATAAGTGGTAGACAAATGAAAAATAATGTGAGACATATTGTAGATTTATTGGAATTTTTAGAGAGAAATAACCAGGTCTCTGCAGCGCTGATCTTTCTGGATGCTGAAAAGGCTCTTGATAAATTGAATTGGCAATTTTTATTTAAAGTATTAGAGAAGATGGAATTTGGGGATGAGTTTTTACAATCTATCAGAAGCAAACAGCTCAAATAATAGTTAATGGTAGTTTGACAGAAGCATGTAATATTGAAAAGGGTACACAACAGGGGTGCCCATTGTCACCTTTGTTGTTTGTTTTAACACTGGAAATATTATTGATTAAGATACATGATTCAAATAAAATTAAAGGAATTAATATAAGAGATCAAGATTATAGATTGAGAGCGTTTGTGGATGACCTGGTTATTACATTAAGTCAACCGACTCAGTCGGTTGTAGACCTGATGGAGATAATATTGTTATATGGAAAAGTTTCTGGATTTAAGATAAATACGCAAAAAACTAAAATATTGCCTAAAAATATGACCATGGAACAAAAGGTAGTGTTAGAAAAATTAACAGGATTTGAAATAGTTAAAAAGATTAAATATTTGGGGGTATATCTTTCAGTTTCAAATGCTAAATTATATAAAAATAATTATGAATTGTTATGGTTAAAAATACAAAAAGAGTTAGATAGTCGGAAAAATTTACAGTTGTCTTTATTGGGGAGAATCGCAGCAGTGAAAATGAATGTTTTACCAAAAAAATTATTTTTGTTTCAAATGATACCTATACTTTAAAAAGATTCAAATTTGGAAGAATTGCAGTAAGGTATTAATAAATTTGTTTGGGCAGGGAAAAGACCAAGAGTAAAATTTAAGATAATGCAAGATGTACGTGAAAGAGGTGGTCTTAAAATGCCCAATTTTAAATTATATTATGAGGCTGTGGCTTTATCATCAATTAGTGATTGGTTTAACCTAACACAAGGGAGATTACTGAATATTGAGGGATCTGATTTATTATTTGGTTGGCACACATATTTATTGTATGATAAGAAAGTGGATAATATTTTTAAGACACATATATTAAGGTATTCCCCTGTTGTGAGTTTGGAAAAAATATCGACATAAGCTAAATTATAAAATACCAATTTGGGCAATACCTAAACATGCAATAGAAAATATAAGTGTGGGATTCAAACATGATGTGACTACATATAAAGATATTCTTAGAATGGAAAGGAATGTATGGCAATTACAGCCATTCAATATTTTAAAAGAAGAAAGAATAGTGTGGACCTGGTTTCAGTATGGTCAGATACAAGCTAGATGGAAGGAGGATCAGAAAGTTGGTATTTCGACAACCGATGAAAATTTGGTTAAACAAATAAGAGATCAAAGTCCAGTGCATATAAGGAGGATATATAATGCACTGATAGAAATAGATTCAGAAACAGAACTTATTAAAGATTGCATGATAAAATGGCCCAGAATTTTCAGGAGCCCATAGCGATGGATATCTGGGAAAAGATATGGGTCAGAAATGTGAAATTTACACAGGCTCAAAATTTAAGAGAGAATTTTTATAAGATGTTTTATAGATGGCATTTAGATCCAAAAAAATTAGCATGTATGTATCCAAATTATCAGCCTAAATGTTGGAGGTGTGGTTGTGATGATGCAACCTATTATCATATATGGTGGACTTGTAAAAAAGTTAAAGCTTTTTGGATTAAAATTTGGTGGAATATGCAGAAGATATTTAAGAAAAAAATAAGGTTTTCTCCACAGTTATTTCTGTTGGGTATTACTACAGATTGTACTGTTATAGATACTAAATTGATGTTAAATTTAATTACGGCAGCAAGACTCTTGGTAGCACAATATTGGAAGAAGGAGGAACTGCCTACTATAGAAGAGTGGACTTTAAAGTTTCAAACGTGGCGGAAATGGCAAAGATTTCAGAATATTTGAAAGAACACTCGCAACAGAGATATGGGACCAGAGATATGGGACCAGAAAGTTTCATTTAGTATATGAATAAGTATTAGTATTATATGATGTATTGTTAGTTATTATTATTTAGTTATTTAGTTATTGTTTTGTCTGCGGCGGGTTCCCGGTAAAATAGGAGGACAGCAGGCTTGGACTCGATCAGCTGTTTATTGCCTCACTGGAACAACCAAGCAAGTTTGAACCCTCCTTATATAGAGGCGCTGGTGAGCCTCTGGCCAATCACTGTTCTCGGATTCTCCCGCCGCTTCGGTTTCTTCCAATCTGCGTGGACCGCGTGCGCAGCTGTCAGTTTCAGCTGTCATCAGTAGCCGCGTGTGGAGCTGTCAGTGGTAGTCATGTGTGGAGCTGTCAGCTGTCAAAAAGCTGTCACTTGTGTTTCTTTAAGTTTAACCGTGCTTAACTCACATATATTACAGTTATGTTAAGAGGAGTTAAAGTGCAATAGAATCTAAAGTGTCTTTTTTTAGTTGGTTAGCATATTTTAGCTTAAGTTGGTTAAAGTTTATACCCTGTATTCAGCTCTGGGAAGTCAGGGGGGGAGGGGAAGGGAGGGGAAGTGGGGGGGGGGGGGGGAGGGAGGGAGTTTATGTTTTTAAAAATGTATTTTAAAACTTTTCAATAAAAAAAAAAGAAATAGAAAGGTTTTGAATATAAATGATTAGTTTAAGAGGGATGAGCCCCTAAAGTAATATAGTATGCCTTCTTTCTTTTGTGTGTTTTTTTTGACATGAGAAATATAAAAATGTTGGGATATAAAAGAAATGTTTTCTCTTGTTTTGTCTTTTTTTTCTTTTTGCTCTTATTTTCTTTTAAGATATGAGAAATGTAAAAATGTGATGGCTTATATGAGAAAAAAAGATTTAAATACTTAAATGTAACTAATTTTGAGAAAATCTCAACTAGTAAGAATGTTTTGAATACTGTAGGGAAAACAAATTTAAATAAGAATGTAAACAGGATTTATGATGAGGCAATCAAGATGGATCAATGAAAAGAAGCTTTATACTGATGTGGTTATTATTTGCAGAAAGATGAGAAAAATGTTTACATTTAATTGTCATTTATTTAAATAAGAACTATATTAATTTAAGGTTGGCTAAAGAGAATATTATTGGAAGAAGTTGAAATCAAGTAAAGTTATTACGGTATATGGAGTATAGAATTATAGAAATTGTTATTGTTTTTTAAACACTAACACAGACAACACAATGTTCACCAAATATTAAGGTGTATGTTAAAAATCAATAAAACATATTCAAAATGGAGTCTCTAAGATCAAACTCAGTTTAATTTATAGAAAAAGGTTAAGTAAGGCAGTGCAGAGAAAATCTCATTTGACTGAATATGCCCAAATGTGGATAAGAGTTCACATTCAAGCCTTTATTGTGGTGTAAAAGAAGTGAAATGTTTATGATGTTTCATCGTTGTTGCCTCCATGGATTACACTTTAGACCTTTTAGGAAGAATTAACGTTTGGTTGCTTGAAAAGTTTATGAGGAATCTAAAAATAAAATTGCTCATATTTGATAGGTATTGGATATTTGTAGAGCAAGGTCAAAATTGACGACAGATGTATCATCTTGCTACATTATTTGGGATTGTTTTGGGCCTGTGTGTCCTGAGTAAGCAGAGAGATCTGCAATATAAGTTCTGCTACTATAGGTTAGATCCAGGTCTCATTTGATAACTGAATACTTCCAGGAAGTCAGTAAGTATGAATGGTGTTTTATTACATTATTGGGTGCTCTTTCCTCAAGAAACAATTGTTCGATCTGGCTATTTTGGACAATTACCAGCCTGACTCCTACCTTCTGTTTTTAGGAAAGGTAGAAGTCCAGCTGTTGAAGATCCTGGAGAAAGCAACTATCTGGATTCTTTTCAATCTGGTTGAAGCTTGAATATGAGGCTGAGATGGCATTGATTGCTAATGACTCATAGCAAGAAGAGGGTAATGGGAGCATGATCCTCCTATTCTTCTCAGTGCCACTCCCACTAGGACTGGGAGTGAACAACACAATTTTACAGTAGATCTATTCCTTCCTAACCAATCAGAAAGGGGAGCAGTGAGAGTTCGTGCCCATAAGTTCTCTGAAGTGAGAGAGAACCATTGGGAGAGTCATCCATCTGCATAGAGAAGTATCCTCAACATGTGTATAATTCACTCCAGGGTCGAAAGGAGATGCTATTGAGGTTCCAAATTTATGCCAAGAGTCTGTCATCGTTTGGATGAAGGAAACAGTCTTTTACTGAATTTTAGCAAGATGGAATGATTGTGAATTTGTAAGATGTCCCCTCCCTCCCTTCAAATTCTGGAAGTAGTCCACCTCAGCTCTGGATATTGTTACATATGGATTATAATCTGGGGGTCTTTCTTGCAGACCCTACTCAATGAATACTTAAAGGCTATAATGAGGTTTATCTGTGTATAACTTTTATCATTTACATTTATTTCTGAAATTAACTGACAGTAATTTATTGTCCTGTCATCTCTCATATGGACTATTCCAATTCAATCTATGTGGGGCTATCTTCAAGATTATCTAAAAGCTTTAGTTTATCAAGAATTGCTGTGGGCTAACAAATTCTACTTATTTTGGTGATGCGTTAAATCCATGGAAGTGGCATTGGTTGCCAGTCAGTTTATGAACACAAATCAAGATGCCAATTGTCATGGATTGGAACCCGGGTATATGCAATATTGCCTATTACACATGGAATCTGTCTGTCTGTCCAGTGAGATCAAAGACAGAGGGGTTATTGTGGGTCCTTAAGACAAATAAATACTAACATTAGAGAACCTGAGATGTTTCTCAGTAATGTTTCCTTTTGTTAGGATCCTGTTAAAACATATCCTGTGATAAGCACAATGGGAATAAACTTGGGGACATCTTGGGAAAACGGTAGGTGATTACAATATAGGTAATCCCTAAGTTACGAGCATTCACTTAATGCCCATTCAAAGTTGCGTGATGAGCGCTCCCTACTGCTTAACAGCATGTCCCAAAGTTACAAATATTGCAGCACCACAGCAGTCATTCGCCCTTACGAGCAACCACAATGGATCTGCAACATTCAATCTGGTTAATCCCTCCCTCCCCACCCCCTAGGCACCAGGCCTTCAATACTCACCCTGTGAAGATCGAGATCCTTCACTTTCTTGGCTGCTCCAGGCCTTTGGTGCATTTGCAGAGAATGGAGGCCTAAAGTAACACAAGATCAGTGGGGCGAGATCTCATGATACTTTAGGCCTCTGTTCTCTGCAACAGAGAATGGAACTGAAGCTGGGGGATGCTTCCCCATGCCTCTGGAGGCTGGTTCAGGCTCTGGAGGCCTTTTCCAGGCTGCTGCAGCCCAGATCTGAGGCCGGGGAACGCCTCCATGACCCACCCGTGGCTCAATCTGGGCTCTGCAGGCCTTTTCCAGGCTGCTGTGGCCCAGATGTGAAGTTGGAGGATGCTTCCACGACCCCCCGTGGCCTGATCCATGGGCTCCGGAGGCTTTTCCAGGGCGCTTAAGCCCAGATTTGAGGCTGGGGAATGTTTCTGTGACCAGCCCATGGCCCCGGCCTCTGGAGCCCGGATCAGCTGCAGTGGGGAGGGTTGCGGAAGTATTACCCAGCCTCAAATCCGGGCCACAGCGGCCTGGAAAAGGCCTCCAGAGCCCTGATCGGGCCATGGGGAGGGGTCATGGAAGCGTTCCCTGGCTCCAAATCCAGGTGGCATCAGGAACCATGGCAGAGAGGAGATGGATCTTTTCCAGGTGAGTCTGACATGGCAGGAAGACAGGGAGGGGAAAGCATGTGATATCTTAGTGGGTCAGAGAGGCCTTGGGGGCCTGTTCTAGCACTAGGTGCTATGGCCTTCCCCACCCTGAGATACCTCATGTTCGCTTAATGAGCCACATCATTTTAACGATCAAGAGAGTGATCTCATACCTCGAATGAGAATCATTCTACAAGTTTTAGAGTTACGAGGCAGGCTCAATTACACTCATAACTTGAGGGCTACCTGTAGAGATGCGACCAGTGATTCTATTCTGTTTGAGGCAATTCAAACAATGCCCAAGGACACTGTGAGTGGACTCACTGACAGCCTCTCAGACTCTAGTTCTAAGCAGAGGTGTGTGGTAAAAAGTTCAAGAATCAAAATACTGTTGTTCTCAACTTGCAGATGGCAAGGCGTCGCCGGAGGCAGCCATTCTTAAGCTGTCAGCCCCGCAGCTCCATAGAGCCTCCGAAAACAGCGTCGATCAGCTGTTTTGGAGGCTCGGAAGCCCCCTCCTCGGGAGAAGAGGAGGGGGCGAGCGACCAGATAGGGGTAGAGCTCTCTGGGGCCACCAGAACTTAAAGTTTTGGCGGCTGAAGGATCGAGCCCCCCCGAAGCCTGGGCATGCTCCGGACTGCGAGGCGCTTCTGCTCCGGGCTTTTTGGAGCAGAACAAGGCGTCTGCAACCATCCCTGCTAGCAAGAAAGAACTTTGGAGAACGAGGACGCAGGCAGAACGATACAGGAGATTCAGGTTAAAGTGGTCTTTTGATCTTTAACTCAATGGACTTTGATGAGCTTGAAAGTGGAAGTGCTTAGCAGACAATAGCGGGTGAAAATGGCGGCTATATCTTCTAAAGTTCCTGCTCTGGTGCAGCAGCCTTCTTTGCAAGCTTTATTACCCCCTGCACCCGTATTTGCATCAGCCTTTACAGTCAAAGATTTGTAGAATGTGATGCAAGAGATTATGGAAAAGCAATTGCAACAATTTGCTGAGATAATGGATAAAAAGCTGGAGGAGAAGTTAAAGAAAAATTAGCTAAGGTTATGGATGAAAAGATTACAGAGAAACTAACAGAAATAAGAGCAGACATTTTATCTGCATTTCAAGGTATGGCTATATGTATTGAGAATTTGGATGAAAGAGTGGAAGATCTCAGTCAAAATAATACTAGATTAGAAGTAAAAATGACAGAAACCGAAAATGTGGTGGAGAAAATTGATTGTGATTTGACTTCGGTACAGTATCATCAGATGGAGTTTGCTGTGAGGATTAGAGGCTTAAAAGAAGATCCTAAAGAAAATAGTTTCTGAGGTTCTAGAAGGGGTGCTGGGGCGACCAGTAAATGAAATAATGGAAGATATAGATAAAATTTTCTGTGTTAACTTGTGGATTGCAAGACAAAGGAAACTACCCAGAGATGTGGTGGTTTATTTTACAAAGAGAGTGATTAGAAACGAGGTTATTCAAGCCTCCTACAATACTGAATTTGCAATTGCTGAGCAAAAAGTCTTGATTTTAAAAGAGATCCCTCCAAGAATTTTAAGTAGAAGAAAGGAATTTGCTTTTTTGACACAAGAATTGAGACGACGTGATATTAAGTTCAGATGGGAGATACCAGTGGGCATGGTGGTGATCCATGAAGGTATGAAGTATCGTTTCACTACGGTGATTCAGGCACATGATTTTTACAGTAATGTTTTAAAAGCAGCCCCCATACCACTCTTGGAATCCACAAAGAAGAAAGGTGAGAGAGAGTCTCAACGACACAGAGAGAATCTACAAGGTGCCGAAGGAACAAAGCAGACAGATGAGAAAGTTATAAGAGTGGATCAAATTTCAGTGTCACAGGAGGAGGCCAGAAAATGGAGGAGGCGTGCTGCTTCTAGACGAAGGAGATGAGCCTGAAGATTTAATTGTAGAATTGAAGGAGATAATAATGCATTAAGGATTATAAAAGGTGGTTTTAGAAGAGTAAACGGAATTGAAATTATTAAAAGGGTTAAATATTTGGGGATATATTTTTCACCCTCAAATGAGAGTTATATAAAATAATTATGTTTTGTAATATTTTATGTTGTTTTAATTTTAAGATAATTATGAAAATTTAATTGGGAAGAACTGTAGTAGTGCTTACTGAAATTTTGAAGGTTATGATTTGCTACTTGGTTGGTATGTATATCTATTGTGTGATAAGAAGGTGGATAATGTGTTTAAGGTATATATTTTATGACATGCTCTGTTACAAGTTTGGGAAAAAGTATAGATGAAAGTTAACTTGTAAGTTACTTTTATGGGTAATAATGAAATACGTAATAGAAATATAAAAAAGATGTGATTACATATAAAAATTTTAAGTTTGAAAAGTAATGTATGGTACCTGAAGCTGTATAATATATTAAGAGAAGGAAAGATTGCATATACTTGGTTTTAGTATGGAAAATTAAAGACTAGGTGGAAAGAAAAATAGAAAATTGGTTTTTTAATGATTGATGTAAATGTGTTTTGTTTGTAATTGTTTTTGTTGGGTTTTTTTATTGATACTATTGTGGTGGATATCTAGCGGATGTCGAATTTAATCACGGAAGCAAGACTTTTAGTAGGGTAATATTGGAAGAAGGAAGAATTGCCGATTATAGAAGAATGGACTGTAAAAGTTCCCAACTTGGAGGATATGGCAAAGACTTTAGTGTATTTGAAAGACTATTTGCAACAGAGAGATACTGTGGAGTAAATATGGGACTAAAAAGTATTATCCAGTATTTGTATAATTATTGATGTGATATTTATACTGTTTGGAATTAATTTATATGAGTTAAAGTGCGATAGTTTTAATAGTTTATGATTGTTTGCATAAGTTAGATTATGACTGTTTGTATTCTTATACCCTGTACTTAGCTCTGGGAAGTCGGGGAGGGGGGAGGGGGAAGGGAGGGAGGGGTTAGGGAGGGTTGGGGAGTGGGAAGGGGGTGGAAGGGGTTTTGTTTTGTTTTGTTAAAGATAAAAAAAAAAAAGATACTGTTGTTCTCTTGCGGATGCTTGGATGCTTTTGGGACCTGGATTGGGAACAACAAACTTCAGCTGAACCCTGGCAAGATTGAATAGTTTTGGATGAATGGGGGAGGGCAAGATCCAGGATTTTACTGTCTTCAACACTGGATGGAGAGGCACTGTTTCACACAGATCCAGTCTGCAAATGGAAGTTCTCCTGGACTTGCGACTCCTGCTCAAGGGGCATGTGGCAGCTGTGGCTAGGAGAGGCTTTGCACAACAACTTTCCTAGATCAGGAGTCCCTGCACTTAAGTCATTCAGGTCCTAGAAATCTAATGACTGGACTACTGCAATGCACTTTACATGGGGCTATCCTTGAAGAGCATTCGGAAGCTACAGCTGGTGCAGAGTGCAGTAACACGGGCAGTTCTTGGGGCCCCTGAAAATGGCCCCTGTAACACCACTTTCCTTAGCTACCAGTGTGCTTCTGAGTGCAATTCAAGATGTTGTTAATCACCTTTAAAGCACTTCATGGCATGGGTCCAGGCTACTTGAGGGACTGTCTCATCCCACTGGGATTGGCCCATCCCACTCATGCTGGCAAAAGAGGCGTGCTGAAGGCTCCATTGGCCCAAGTATTCTGGCTGGTGGAGTCCTGAGAAGGGCCTTCTCTGCCATTGCCTCTGCCCTTTGTAACATGTTGCTTTTTTTTTTTAAATCCCATTTATATCCCGCCCTTCTCCGAAGACTCAGGGCGGCTTACAATTTTAAGCACAAACCAATGTGCTTAGCAATAGCCTTCATTCTATGTATATGCCTGCTTATTAGGGCTTTCGTTCCCCCCCCCCCCCCCCCCGCCTTCTACAAAATCAGCTTATTGCCCCCAACAATCTGGGTCCTCATTTTACCTATCTCGGAAGGATGGAAGGCTGAGCCTGGTGGGATGCGAACCTGCACTAATTGCAGGCAGCTGGTGTTACTTAAGGAGGCATTAGCCTACTGCTCCACCAAGGCTCTTTTCTCGAGTGAGGTTGGCTCTAACCATTCCGATCTTCCATATGAGCCTAAAGATCTGGCTTTGTCAGTTGGCTTGGGGCTCCAATGGGGTGTGTGTGCCATGGTGAAGATGGTTGATCAATTAACAACAGATCCACCTCCACCTCCCATCCTGCTCTTGGCCTCCCATCTTTTAACTGGGCATGTGTATTTGGCTGTTGTAGTATTCTACTTATGCTTTTATCTTTATACAGTTTTTAATTTTTTATGGTTGTAAGCTGCCTAGAGTTAACCCTGAGGTCAGATGGGTGGCTAATACATTCTATTCTATTCTATTCTATTCTATTCTATTCTATTCTATTCTATTCTATTCTATTCTATTCTATTCTATTCCATTCTTTACACACAGAGACAGCAGAACTCTGTAGATCTGACAGATTAGTAAACAAGCCAAAGAAAAGCCAACGCTGCTGTTTTATTGGTCTTACTCCTAGAAGTAGATGCTGAGAACAACTTCCAAAACTTCATTTCTGTTAAATTTTCTTGCCATGCCATGCTTAGAACTCTGCAGAGGTGTACTGTCTATATAAGACAATAGCATTAATTAAGCTCTGAGGAAGATGGGCAGTAAGAAATGTGGAAAATAAATATAAACAAGTATTACTTGGATCCACTAAAAATTAACATACACATTTATTAAATTAACTACAGCATTTCATTTCATGGAAAATTGTCATTACAATCCATAGCAAATATACTTATTCATCTCTGCTCTTATTTACCCTATTACTAAAAATTAGTGTGATGTAGGCAAAACCTCTAGCCCATCAGTTAATTGATTTAACAATTAAAAAGAAATTGGGTTATGAAATCTTGTAACAAGGGCCTGATTTTCTTTTTTCATAAAACTACAGAGGTTGCTGCATCACACTACAGTTATAAACCATAAATTCCATTCATGCACACAGCAAAATTTCTCACAAGTGGACAAACATGTCTCTTGTAGTGCAAAAACTGATACTGAGAAATTAGAAAAAAAATAACCATACAATAATTCTTAATAGAAAACTTATACTGTAAGCTTAGAAATAAAAATAGGTTACGGACTGGCATATATAGTGCTTGACTTATGTATGACTAGTCTCTTGGACTGTTAAAAGTTACAATGGTACTTTCAATCCAATTCCACATTTCAGACCCTTGACAACTCGGTCACATTTATGACCACTTGAAGTATTTCTACAGTCACATGACTCCGATTTATGACATTTTTGCTGAATACTGTTTTTTACTTCTGGGTTTATTTGACAAAAATGCCCCATAGTGAACAAAAGGTTCACTTAATGACCATAGCATTTGCTTAACAGAAGCTGCAAAAAAGATTATAAAAAGTGGGTTGGTCGATAATGCTTTATGACCATCACAACTTAAGGTCCTAACAGGCAAGCTTCACTAAAGTCATAAGTTGAGAACTACTTGTATATGAAAAAGTGCTACAGTGCAAGATTGAATTCCTATCAATAACTGCTAACTGATAAAGAACATCTTGCTTACTGATATCTTTTGTGGCCAGTTTCCTGCCAAACAATTTTATTGACCAATTAAGTCAACCAATTCTTAATAAGGAACATTAGATAAAATTCTCCTATAAATCTGGCCAATGAACGAAAAGAATTAATCCTACACTCACCTGCAATAACTGTTATGTACATAGGAAATGAATTTAGAAACAAATCCCTTTCATATTGTCAGAGACAGTATTTGAAGATACTTGAAATTACCCTGTGCTGAAATAGTAGACCGGGGTGAAAGGGAGGTGTAATATAAACCAATTCCTGCTGCAAACATTCAGCTGAACTGAGGAAGACCTTTAATTACATTAGAATTAAGCTACAGAATTGGGGACTGGAAATTTACTTTAAACCTAGCAGATTATGCTCTAAGTCTAAGCTCTCAAAAAAAAATATATAGGGTGATGAATGAAGTATGAAATGGAATCTGGGAAACAGAAAGGATGTCAGAATACCCTTCTACGAAAACTGCTGACTGTGTCAGTGCCTAATTGATTCGAATCTATACAGCTCTTCACAGCTTACAGCTTCAGCTGAATGTTTGGAATTTCTTGTTGACAAATTAATTCTTTGTGTTCATATTTTCCAAACTGAACCTACCTGGCATAAATAGGTTTTATTTGTTTTCTCTGTATTGTTTGACTATCTTACCTTATTTGCTATTATACCCATTCATATATTCAATATTCAGTAACTATATATACAGGAGCTACCATTTCCATCTGTTCTGCTCCATTCATTCACCCTCATCTGCACAGGATCCTTAAAAGGAATCGCCATGAAGTGTCATACTCCAACGTTCTTTGAGTACATTCCATATGTTTTTAGATATAAGGTTAAGACATTTGGGGCTATGCATTATTATTCAGTTATATTTATGTTATTTTATCACTACCAAAAACAATTTTTTTGATTTTGTTCCCAGTTGTTTATTGAAATTTTCTGTCATATAATAATGACACTCAACCAGTCTCTAATTATGTTCTTGTAATGCCAACCTCTGCCTTTATTTAATAATTACCAGCTTCACCAATAATCATTTTGTTTCACAAAGTGTACAAAAGTCTAACTTAACATTTAACTTAGCAATAAATTAAGCTATAGTGAATGAAATTTAGGGAGTACAGAGTATCTTTATGTGTTGTGCTTAAACAGAAATATTATGTAACTTTCATAAAGGCATAGCTTATGAGGAAGCATACTCTCTTTCAGCTAGTTTAGTAGGATCTTGGGCGCTGAAATATCCCTGGAGGAGGGGAGATCTTGAGATAATCCATGTGGTACTCCAGACAGCCACTCCTCATGAATATGAATTAGGTGGGGTTTGTTTTTGGTTTGTTTTTGATTTATAAGTTGAGTAGCTGGGAATTGAGGGAGAAACAAGCTGTGTTCACAATCATGAACACTTGACTTAGATTAATTTCTTAATTATTTTGGATTTGCTTTTTTATTGCTTTGGAAATACTGAGAACCTTTACTAAGTGACTCACATTTTTCTTAAAGAAATAATTTTTAAATGCAATTTTAAAGTTTGGGAAAAACATTACTTTTTGGATTTTTGGACCAATCTCTAGAATCTCTAGAACTCAAAACTAATCACAAATCACAAGAAAATAAAGCAAACAATGAAGTAGGCAGTGATGAAAAAAGAAAAAAAAAACTCAAACAACAACCAGGAGACACAGGAAACACTCCCACAGATAGGCACAAATGTCTTAAATGCTTATATACAAATGCTCAAAGCTTGGGGAACAAACAGGGCAAACTAGAAGCAATAATATATGAGGGAGCATATGCCATAACTTGCATAACGGTAACCTGGTGGGACAAAACCCATGAATGGAATGGACTGATAGACGGACACATATTTTTCAAAAGAAACAGGCCTACAAAAAGAGGAGGGGGAGTTGTGTTATATGTAAGAGAAATGCACATGATCAAATATAAAATCTCTCCAGAATGTATATGGGTCAATATAAAAGAGGGAAAAATGTGACATTGCCATAGGTGTATATTACAGCCCATCCAACCAATCAGAAGAAATAGATCAACTCTTTGCCAACCAGTTAACAAATGTATGCAAGAAGCATACCACAGTAGTAATGGGAGACTTCAACTATCCAGTTACCAACTGGGAGACAAACTCTGCAGTGAGTGGGAGATCAAACAGATTCCTAACCAATCTAGCTGACAACTTTGTCACCCAAAAGGTCACAGAGGGAACTAGACACAAAGCTATACTGGACTTAATCCTTACAAACAGAGAAGAAGTCATAGAGGGAATCAAAATTACCGGAACCTTGGGTGAAAGTGACCACATGATACTGGAATTTAATATAGTGCAAACACTAGAAATAGAAAACAATCCAACTAAAGTCCTAAACATCAAAAGAGCTGACTTAAACAAATTCAGAAAGAATCTAGAAAAAATCCCATGGATGGAAATCCTAAAGGGGAAAACAACCCAGGAAGCATGGGAAACCCTGAAAAATGTGATCATAAAAGCCCATACCACCACAATACCACTGAGAAAGAAAAACAAGAAATCTAAGAAGAAACCAGCATGGTTGCACAAAGATCTCTCTAACAAACTAAAAGACAAAAAGGACAAATACAAAAAATGGAAAGAGGGCACATAATTAGAGCTGATTATCAACAGACACCCAGGGACGCGGTGGCTCAGTGGGTTAAGACACTGAGCTTGTCGATCAGAAGGTCGGCAGTTTGGCGGGTCGAATCCCCAGTGCCGCGTAGCAGAGTGAGCGCCTGTTACTCGTCCCAGCTTCTGCCCACCCAGCAGTTCGAAAGCACGTAAAAATGCAAGTAGAAAAATAGGGACCACTCCGGTGGGAAGGTAACAGCGTTCCGTGCGCCTTTGGCGTCTAGTCATGCCGGCCACATGACCACGGAGACGTCCTCGGACAAGTGCTGGCTCTTTGGCTTTGAAACGGAGATAAGCACCGGCCCCTAGAGTCGGAAACGACTAGCACGCGTGTGCGGGGGAACCTTTACCTTTACCTTATCAACAGACAGCCAGAACATGTAAAGATGAAGTCAGGAAAGCAAAGGTTGAGAACGAACAAAGACTTCCAACAGAAATCAAGGACAATAAAAAAAAATTCTTCCAACACATTAACAAGAAAAAAATCAAGGAAACTGTAGGGCTACTAAAGAAAGAAGACGGCAAGAAAATTACAGGCAACAGGGAGAAAGCAGAGCTCCTTAACTCATACTTTGTGTCAGTCTTCACAGAAAAAGAAACCGTAGCCCAACACACCAAAAAAACCCACTGCAATAGATATACCAGAAACAAACATTAAATTAAGTAAGAAAATGGCAAGGGAACACCTATCCAACCTTGATGAATACAAATCACCGGGACCTGACAGACTACATTCCAGAGTTCTGAAGGAGCTGGCAGATGTTATCTCAGAATCGCTGTACCACATCTTTCATAAATCCTGGAGCACTGGGAAAGTACCTGAGGATTGGAAAAGTGCTGATGTGGTCCCATTTTCAAGAAAGGAAAAAACAGAGTCAGAAAACTACAGACCAATCAGTCTAACATCAATACCTGGGAAGATCCCAGAAAAAATAATCAAAAAATAGATCTGTGAACAACTAGAAACAAACAAAGTCATAACTAGTAGCCAACACGGGTTTGTTAAAAAGAAATCATGCCAAACCAATCTCATCTCATTCTTTGATAAAGTGACTAAGCTAGTAGACAAGCAAAACTCAGTGGATGTAGTATACTTAGATTTCAGTAAGGCATTTGACAAGGTAGACTAAAACCTACTCCTTGCTAAACTAGGAAAAGGTGGAATAGACAACATCACCAACAGATGGATCTGTACTGGCTAACAAACCATACTCAACGAGTAGTCCTCAATGGCACTATCCACATGGAGAGAAGTAAGCAGTGGGGTAGCAGAAAGCTCTGGTTTAGGCCCAGTACACTTACATTTAGGTAAAAAAAACCAAAGGTACAAATATAGATTGGGCAAGACCTGCCCTAAAAACTGTGAGAGGGACCTTGGAGTCCTAGTGGACGAGCCCTTGACTACGAGCCAGCAGTGGGCAGCAGCAGCCAAAAAAGCTAATACAATCCTGGGTTGTATAAACAGACATATAGAATCAACATCATGCGAAGTATTAATACCACTTTATACCCTAGTAATACCACACCTGGAATACTGCAGCCAATTTTGGTCACCTTATCACAAAAAAGATGTAGAGAATTTTGAAAAAAATCAGAGAAAAGCAGTTAAGATGATCAAAGGCCTGGAGACTAAAACATACAAAGAACTGGACTTGGGTTTGGCTAGTCTAAAGAAAAGAAATAGGGGATACATGATAGCAGTGTTCCACTATTTGAGGGGCTGCCACTGAGCAGAGGGGGCCAGGTTGTTCACCAAAGCACCAGAGGGAAGGACAAGAACCAATGGTTGGAATCTGATCAAAGAGAGAAGCAACCTGGAACTAAGAAGAAACTTCCTGACAGTGAGGACAATCAACCAGTGGAACAGCTTACCCCCTAGAAATTGTGCTCCATCACTGGAGATTTTTAAGAGGAGACTGGATATTCACCGATCTGAGATGGTTAGGTTCTCCTGCTTGAGCAGGGGGCTGGACTAGAAGACCTCCAAGGTCCCTTCCAGATTCTATTCTATTCTATTCTATTCTATTCTATTCTATTCTATTCTATTCTATTCTATTCTATTCTATTCTATTCTATTCTTAAACAACAAAAGGAAACAGTGTTAGTTTTTAGAAAATTAAGAATAGATTTAAGGGTCCAGATAAGACAACAATTTTAAATTAATTACAAGAACGCTTCCCATTGGAAACTATGATTGTTTAGGTTAGTTTTACAGAAAACATGATAGGATGGGGTTTTGACATTTGGACACTAAAGGGAGCAAGAAAATAATAAACAGTTCAATTAATGGAGAAGGAAACTTAAGTTTAATTAAAATGGAACAAAATACTTTAAGAATGGAATATCTCATTGATATTTTAACAATGGTCTTCAATATTTTTTTTTAATCCCATTTATGTCCCGCCCTTCTCCGAAGACTCAGGGCGGCTTACAATTTAAGCACAAACCAATGTGCTTAGCAATAGCCTTCATTCTATGTATATGCCTGCTTATTAGGGCTTTCGCACCCCCCCCCAGCAGCATTATTACAAAGTTAGCTTATTGCCCCCAACAATCTGGGTCCTCAGTTTAGCTACCTCGGAAGGATGGAAGGCTGAGTCAACCTTGAGTCTGGTGACATATTATCTGATATGACAGTGGGTCAATGAAGTCATAGAAAAAGAACAAACTACACCATATCAGTCTGAAATTATTTTGAATATGGATTTAAATGTGACACAAGTAATGAGGATATGGAAAAGTTATATTGGATATATATATATAAATGAAACCAGTTAATATTTCATTGCTTAGAGGAGATATACTGAATCAGAAAAGTGATGTGGATAATTTTGGATAGCCATAAAATACAATTTGGCATGAATTGTCTGACACTAAGAGACTGAAAACTGTCAATCATAATTATGAAGAGCAAGCCAGTTTTTAAAAAAGAAAGCTTATGCCAACAGAAGAAGAAAGCCTGGACAGAAATTTATATTTTAAGTAGGTCAGCTTTGCATGAAGGACATGTTCGAAATGCAAGTAGGTGCTTGAAAAATTGCTCTCAAAAATTTGGATTGAATTCTTTCCAAAGAAAGAAATGACTGAGCTCCAAAAAAGGAGCTGAATCATACTCAAGGAGATTTTAATCATTGCATACATATGCTGAGTTTCTTTGTAAATCCAACACAGGGTGGTATTTTTTTGTTCATTTAAAGTAACATAGTCAGTATGAATTTACAGTTGCTCATACATAGCGTGGAAAACAATCTCCAAATATTTAACAGTACTGATTTGCTCTTTTAAATGGTTATTTAATTGCCAGACATGTGCCATAGGGCACTTAGCAAAAACAATTACCTTGGTTTTAGAGTAATTAATTTGTAGCTGTTATTTTTAGAGTGATTAGCCAGTATACTGTATAAAGCACCCGATTCAGGACAATTATGTTGGAGAAAGCAGCATGACATTATCTGTATACAGAAAAACAGAAATGTCTCTATTTCCCAGTTTTGGCAGATGAAGAGATGCCCTATTCAGTTTGTCTATAAGAGTTAATTTCTTTTGTGCAGTGTCACTCTTTCATCTGGGAGGTTTTATATAACTTATCCATAACAAAAAAAATAATCAGCTGAAGGAGAGTTCAATTTCTCGCATAGTTTGGATCTAAAGATGAAATCAAAAGCACATCTAAATGCTGTGTAAGGTGATATGTGAGCTCTGGAGGAGTAATTTTTAACTAGATGTTGGAGAATTAAAGCATGGTTAGGTGGCTTTCTCTGAAGCCTGCCTAATTGTCAGCCAAAATATTCTCAATTACAATCCATTAGCTTGTTATACAAAAGTCTAGCATACAGTTTATTAACTACACTTAGAAGGTTGATGGGACAGTAATTGGTGGAATGGCTCTTTTTGTGGAATGGCTTTGTTCTGCCTAATATCTTCTATGTGTTTCTTCCTCTACAACATTTATTCTCTTACCATTCCTAATTTTCACCATGTTCGGACAAGCCTATAATTTCCAGGAAATTTCAACCCCTGTTGTCTCTCAGTTAGAGAAGATATCCAATGTGATATAGTGATGAAGATACTGCTTCATATCCAGTCTCAGGCACAGAAACTCAGTGGATAATTTTGGAACAGTTATTCTCTCTCAGGCCATCACAGTGTTTTTAACAGGGAAAATAGGAAGAGTGAGTGAAGTCCTTAAAAATGATTGCTTTTTTAAAAAATAAAATGAATATACCAAACATTAAAAGTGAGCCTTTTCTTTCTATAGAAGAAAAGATCATTCTATACCAGCAAGAATAATCTTGCCTCTTTTTTCTCTTTCTTATTTCTTTCTTGTCCATCGCTTACCTCTCCTTGCCAGATGGGATTGATAGTGTTACACATAATCTTGGATCTTTTTTCCTGTCCATGGTGTGGAAGAGCTGGGAAGATGCTATGCTTTCCAGGCTGGATTGAAATTTTAAGGTAAGGATCCGGATTGAAGAACATGCCTTTCTTCAAACCAAAAGCTTGGAAATCTGCAAAATGTTAGATATCCATATTAGCATTATTTCTACATTCTGTTTAACTATTAGTCTTACTTATCATTTTAAAATTTTAATTTTGTATTAAATTAAATAAATATGGGTGGTCCATGTTTAGTGACACAATTGGGATTGGCAACTCAGTCATTTTAAGTGAAGGGATCACTAAGTTAAACCATGGCTGTGCTTATGATTTTATTTCAGTTTTCCTTTGCTATATAGATCTGCAAAGGTTATAAATCTGAGGATTGGTTATACAGTTACTTTTTCATCTTTATTGTAATTGCAAACAATTGCTAACTGAAGACATAATCAGAACAGAATAGAGTGGAGTAGAGTAGAGTAGAGTAGGATAGAGTAGAATATAATATTGTATTGGCCAAGTGTTATTAGACACAAGGAATTTGTCTCCAGTGCATAAGCTCTCACTGTACATACAAACGGCATATAATCATAAGATACCAATAAGAGAAGGCAGTAGAAAAGATGAGAAGGATAATAGTAATATAGTCTTATTAAATGAGGAAATATCCTTAGACATAAGACAGTGCTGTAGGAATTATCTGCTAAGCAGTGATAGCATGAGGGGAAAAAATTATCTTTGTATCTAGTTGTTTTAATATGCAATGCCCTATAGCAGTATCCTAAAAGGAGGAGATGAAACATTTTATGTCCAGGATGTGAGGGGTCTGTAGATATTTTGTCAGCCCTCTTTCTGACTCATGCAATATAGAACTCTTCAATGGAAGGCAGGCTGGTTGAAACTGTTCTTTTCTGCAGTCCTAACTATCCATTGAAGTCTGTATCTGTCCAATTACAGGTCCTTTATCTGTTCTGTCTACCAAACCAGACAGTGATAGAAGAACAAATGACAGATTCAATAATTCCTCTGTAGAACTGTAGCAACAGGTCTAATAATTAAACAAGATTCAAAACCAGTGAATTAAGTTTTGATTATTGCTCTGAGATGTAACCAAATAAAAGCACATTAAAAAATATGGTAGCATTCACAATATATTCAATTGTGGCAAAAGATTTGATGAAAATAGATGGGGGCAAAGATGCTTCAAATGCTAAAAGAATAAAAAGAATGTGTCCACCAAGGATGAACATAAAAAAATAGAAAGACATTTATGTTCAGTGATACAAATCCAGAACAAAAAATATTTTGAGAAACTGAATCCTGAAGAATCTAGAAAAGATCTCTCATGGCTTCCAGCATCACTTCTAGAAAGAAGACAGGAATGAAAAATGCAGCTTCCTTTCTCTATCCTGAGGCTCTCGACTGGCCAAACTTCATTATGGCTAAAGAAAAATGTAAATAGGAGAATGAACATGGGCCACATTGGATATTCATGATGGAAATAAAATCCTGATAATTGAAGTTGCCAGATACTTCTGCTATATATAGACTGAAACATTTGTATAACAAATATACAAAGAAGAGTAGTGTTGTCCACTTTTGAAATGAATTCCTTGGGTTCACATGAATCAAAGAGGATGAAAACACCTGTTAAAATTCTCTAAGAATATTTTTCAACTCAATCTGTTGATGAAGATTATTATAGTATACATCATTTCTGGCTGTTTATAAATCATAGACCTCTGCACAAGTGTATTCAAGATGGACAGTGATTAATATTTACAAATATAATATTTATATTTATAATATTTATAATGTTAATATGTAAGGTATAGGTCTAAATATATATTGTATATAGCATGTTTAAATGTATGTTATGTATGTTTACACTTTGAGATCAAGCAAGTAAACTTCATTTTTAATGTGTGTCATTGTGCCCACAATAAAAAATGACAATAAAGGTTATGTAAGTGCTATATGTCAATCTGTTTCAAAATGACAGCCAAATTTTAAAAACAAATGAGAACATAAGAAATGGATGAATTTTTTTCCACTCATTTAAAAACTAGCACGAATTGCACATTTCATAACACAGATCAATTTTTGGAGGTGAATTTATTGAAATGATTTAGTTACAGAAACAATAATAATTTCACACAATACATACGTATGTGTGTATATATATTTGGAGATAGAGCAAATTAATGTTTTCTAATGTAATTGTATATATCAGAACAGGGACAGTGGCATAATTAAGGAAAATAACTTTTAAACAAACAACAAACAAAAACGCCTGAGACTACAACCCCCACTATTTCTAGCCAGCATTATCTACTGCAGATGACAAGAATTGTTGCTTAACATACAGGATGATTCCAAATGGATGAAATTGGGCTTTATATTAACTAATTAACTTGTATGAAGTTATGGGAGCTAATTCTAAAGAATAATATACAATAATTAACTATAATATATACAGTCATGGCCGAAATTGTTGGCACCCCAGAAATTTTTCCAGAAAATCAAGTATTTCTCACAGAAAAGTATTGCAGGAACACATGTTTTGCTATACACAGGTTTATTCCCTTTGTGTGTATTGGAACACAACAAAAAAAGGGAGGAAAAAAAGCAAATTGGACATAATGTCAAACAAAACTCCAAAAATGGGCTGGACAAAATTACTGGCACCCTTAACTTAACATTGCACACCCTTTGGAAAAAATAAATGAAATCAGTCACTTCCTATAACCATCAATAAGTTTCTTACACCTCTCACCCGGAATTTTGGACCACTCTTCCTTTGCAAACTGCTCCAGGTCTCTCTTATTGGAAGGGCACCTTTTCCCAACAGCAATTTTAAGATCTCTCCACAGGTGTTCCAATGGGATTCAGATCTGGACTCATTGCTGGCCACTTCAGAACTCTCCAGCACTTTCTTGCCATCCATTTCTGGGTGCTTTCTGATGTATGTTTGGGGTCATTGTCCTGCTGGAAGACCCAAGATCTCAGATGCAAACCCAGCTTTCTGACACTGGGCTCTACAGTGCGACCCAAAATCCTTTGGTAATCCTCAGATTTCATAATGCCTTGTACACATTCAAGGCACCTAGTGCCAGAGGCAGCAACCCCAAAACCTCATTGAACCTCCACCATATTTTACTGTAGGTACTGTGTTCTTTTCTTTGTAGGCCTCATTTTGTTTTCGGTAAACAGTAGAATGATGTGCTTTACCAAAAAGCTCTATCTTGGTCTCATCTACCCACAAGACGTTTTCCCAGAAGGATTTTGGCTTACTCAAGTACATTTTGGCAAACTGTAATCTTGCTTTTTTATGTCTCTGTGTCAGCAGTGGGGTCCTCCTGGGTCTCCTGCCATAGCGTTTCATTTCATTTAAATGTCGATGGATAGTTCGCGCTGACACTGATGCTCCCTGAGCCTGCAGGACAGCTTGCATTCCTTTGGAACTTGTTTGGGGCTGCTTATCCACCATCCAGACTATCCTGCATTGCAACCTTTCATCAATTTTTCTCTTCTGTTCACGACCAGGGAGATTCGCTACAGTGCCATGGGTTGCAAACTTCTTGATAATGTTGCGCACTGTGGACAAAGGCAAATCTAGATCTCTGGAGATGGACTTGTAACCTTCAGATTGTTGATATTTGTCAACAATTTTGGTTCTCAAGTCCTCAGACAGTTCTCTTCTCCACTTTCTGTTGTCCATGCTTAGTGTGGCACACACAGACACACAATGCAAAGACTAAGTGAACTTCTCTCCTTTTTGTCTGCTTTCAGGTGTGATTTTTATATTGCCCACACCTATTACTTGCCCCAGGTGAGTTTAAAGGAGCATCACATGCTTGAAACAATCTTGTTTACCCACAATTTTGAAAGGTTGCCAATAATTTTGTCCAGCCCATTTTTGGAGTTTTGTTTGACATTATGTCCAATTTGCTTTTTTTCCTCCATTTTTTGTTGTGTTCCAATACACACAAGGGAATAAACCTGTGTATAGCAAAACATGTGTTCCTGCAATACTTTTCTGTGAGAAATACTTGATTTTCTGGAAAAATTTCTGGGGTGCCAACAATTTCGGCCATGACTGTATATAAGACGATGGTCATAGCAAACACTATTTTCCAACAACCCAAGAGACAGCTCTACACATGGACATCACCAGACGGTCAACACAAATCAAATTGACTATGTGCTCCTCAACCAAAGACGGAGAAGCTCTAAACAGTCAGTGAAAACAAGACCCAGGAGCTGACTGTGGCGCAGACCAGGAGCTTCTCATTGCAAAATTTAGGTTTAAACTGAAGAAAGTAGGAAAAAGCACTAGGCCTCTCAGGTATGAATTAAATCATATCTCTGTTGAACATACAATAGAGGTGACAAATAGATTTAAGGAATTAGATCTGATACACAGAGTGCCTGAAGAACTATGGATGGAGGTTCGCAACATTGTACAAGAGGTAGCAACTAAAACCATCCCAAAGAAAAAGAAATGCAAGAAAGCAAAATGGCTGTCTGAGGAAGCTTTGCAAATAGCTGAGGAAAGGAAGGAAGCAAAAGGCAAGGGAGAAAAAGAAAGATACACCAAATTGAATGCAGAATTCCAGAGAATAGCTAGAAGAGATAAGAATGCCTTCTTAAATGAAAAGTCCAAAGAAACAGAAGAAAACAACAGAATAGGGAGAACCAGAGATCTCTTCAAGAAAATTGGAGACATGAAAGGAACGTTTCATGCATGATAAAGGACCAAAATGGCAGGGACCTAACAGAGGCAGAAGAGATTAAGAAGAGGTGGCAAAATTACACAGAAGAGCTATACAAGAATGAGCTTAACGTCCCTGATAATCACAATGAGGTGGTCACTGACCTCGAGCCAGACATCCTAGAATGTGAAGTGAAGTGGGCCTTAGGAAAGAAAGCTGAGCAACAACAAAGCTAGTGGAGGTGACGGTATTCCAGCTGAGCTATTCAAAATCTTAAAAGACGATGCAGTAAAAGTGCTACACTCAATTTGCCAGCAAATTTGGAAAATTCAACAGTGGCCACAGAATTGGAAAAGATCATTTTACATTCCAATTCCAAAGAAAGGCAGTGCCAAAGAATGTTCAAACTATCGCACCATTGCACTTATTTCACATGCTAGTAAAGTTATGCTTAAAATCCTACAAGCTAGACTTCAGTAGTATATGGACTGAGAACTACCAGAAGTACAGGCAGGATTTTGAAGAGGCAGAGGAACTAGAGATCAAATTACCAACATATGCTGGATCATGGAGAAAGCTAGGGAATTCCAGAAAAAAACATCTACTTCTGCTTCATTGACTATGCTAAAGCTTTTGATTGTGTGGATCACAGAAACTGTGGCAAGTTCTTAAAGAGATGGGAGTACCAGACCATCTTATTTGTCTCTTGAGAAACCTATATACGGATCAAGAAGCAACAGTGAGAACTGGACACAGAACCACTGATTGGTTCAAAATTGGGAAAGGAGTTCGGCAAGGCTGTATACTCTATACGGTCAGTCCTAGAGGAGATCTTTAGAAGGCCAGATCCTAAAGCTGAAACTCAAATACTTTGGCCACCTAATGAGAAGGAAGGACTCACTGGAGAAGAGCCTAATGCTGGGAAAGATTGAGGGCAAGAGAAAAAGGGGACGACAGAGAATGAGGTGGCTGGATGGAGTCACTGAAGCAGTAGGCGTAAGCCTAAATGGACTCCAGAAGATGGTAGAGGACAGGAAGGCCTGGAGGAACGTTGTCCATGGGGTTGCAATGGGTCGGGCATGACTCCGCAACTAACAACAATAACAACATGTATAAGACTGATACAAAGAACATTATTTTATTAAAAGTTTCAGTAAAAAATTTTTTGTCATACCACTTATTAAATAAAAGTTACAGAAAATCCAAGTGAACATATTTTAATATGACAAGGCTTTTCTTGAGCAATAAATGTTTCATCTTATAAAGTAATTTTCTTACTATTAATTAAAATTTATTATTTATTATAATAATTCTTTTCTACTCTTCCAAATCTTTTAAAGCCACTATTGTGTGGGTCCTAATTAGTTAAAAAGGAATGTTTTTCAACAATTTAAATCTACCTAGTGACATCTGAAAGAATGGGATACATTTTACAATTTGCTCATTTTTATTACCTATAAGCACATTTCCTTAGTATTTAGTATTTGATAGTTTCCACGACATTAATAAATGAATTAATATTAGAGGAAGGAGACACAATAAGAAGATTGGTACAATAAAGAATAAATTAAATATCTAAATTATGGTTCAGGAGGTTGAATAGCAAGAACAGATACTGCTGAATGCTGAAAAAGCATTGCTAATGACATGATTTTAAAATCTAGTATGCACTAACTATGCCTCTTCCTTTTTCCTTAAAAGACTTATTTATTAACAAACCTGAAAAAGATGCCCAAATTCACATAACTGCCATGTAAAATTGAACAATGCTTACCTTACTAATCTTGATGAGAAATACTAAAATATTTCCACCTTTTTAATATATAACTGAAATATCACCAGGACCCAAGTTTAATTTATTGTCCACCTTCCGTACAAAACTACATTTGCATCTTGAAGAACTTTCATTTTATTTTAGTAAACACTTGTGTTACAGTGTAAACTAATCATTCTGCAGGGTGTCCAAAAGATATCTATTCAAAGTGCTCTCTTCTTCATAGAAAGAGAAGCAAAAGAGAAGGGATTTTGCTCTTGGAACACTGTATTCAGATTAGACCAGACTTGTTGAGCTTTAAGTGGCATGACAAAAAAGAATTCACTGGAACTTATAATAAGATAAGGCAGTCTTCTTGTTTTTAAATGTTAGAGAAAAACATACCTGAAAGGGAGAAACTGATCAGCCTTCTGCTTCCATGCCCCTGGCCTGAATCTTCACTGGTGATATTTTTAAAAATCTGTAATGAAGAAAAAAAGTATCAAAAACATCAATACTTTTTCTAGAGTAACATTGGGTAACAATTTAATCCAAGAAACACAGTCAAGGAGAAATCAATGATAAACATTTATTAAGCAACTATTGATTAAAACACTTCTGATAAATCCATGCTTTCAATGTAAAGAAGAAATAGTGGCCTCAGGGGAATTTCATCCCATAGATGTTCGGAAGGCAACGTAAAGGATTACTGTAGTTTTATGAGTGGAGAAGAAACTTTCTCTTATCTTTGCAAATTACAAATATGTATTACAATAAAACAGATGATTGTCATTCAGGTTAGGATTACTAGGTTTGAGAACAGTGGTATGACTTTTAGAAATGAAGTATAATCTCCTGTATGTCCAACAAAATACCGAATTCATGTATTTCTCTAAAGACTAAAATGAGGGTTACTGCACCCAGTTGCACATCCTGAGTAGTTTTTCTTATTTTTTTGTGCATAAAGCACTAGATGTACACAATTCTAGCTGTCCAGCTTCTGATGATCTGAACAGGAAAGCTGTAGGTAATTGCAATGAAAGCATATCACCAGCCCAAGATGTCATCAATTGAAAGGCAACTTTAAGGGGAAAAAAAGAAAGCCATCCAGTTGTCAAATTAGCAATCTAACGGTACATTACCTATTGTGTGCCAGATTTCACTGGATTTGCTTTGCTTGACTCAATTTATATCACATGTTGCTATTATTTGTTCTCAACAGACCTGCTTGTATAGGCATTTTTGTGTGGGTTTTTTCCCCAACCATCCAATAAAGTGCAAATGAAGGCCATCAAAATCAATACTGAAAAAAAAAGTTTCCGTATGGGATTTCTTCAATGCTAAAAAATTTATAAAATAATGAGGCCCCAGCAGTACCTTTTCCAACTAATACATTTTACTTAAAGGAATAAAGGAATAAGGCGCAGCTCACAAAAGCTTCTGCCTTTTAATAACACTCAGAAAAAATGCTACCAGATTTATTCTGATTTTTTTTTGCCACCACAGTCTAAGAATGTTATGCTCTTATAATGCTTATAAAATCTCATTACCTATTTTGGCCAAATTTTTACTCCAAGCCATCATTTACAATGATATCCACTCAAAGTAGGTACCAAGTTGGATGTGTTCTACGGTAACCAAGTATTTTCTCATATTCTTTGCAAGGCCAATGACAATTATTACTAGTATAGGTTTTGTGACCAGAGAATTTCAGTAGGCGGCAGCATTTCTCTGACATTAAGCAGGGTCAGACCTAATTTGTATTTTAGGAGGCAATTCCATAAAATTCCATCTGGGGCTTCTAGGACTATCAGCTTGACCTGAGAAATTGGAGGCGGGAGGGAGGAATCATGGAAAAGAACAATGGTAACCAGGGCTTTTTTTCTCATAGAATGCTCGGAACGGAGTTCCGGCACCTTTTTTTGATGGAACCTTGTAGGGTAGGCAAGGCGGGTTGTATGACATGTGTGAGTTCTGGCACCTTTTTCTTTTACAAAAAAAGCACTGGTGGTAACACTTTCTTTATGCTGGTAAAAAAACTCTATGAACATGAATACTACGTGGATACTATGACATCTGGCAGCCCATGTGTGGCAAAGAATTTCCTAAGCACCTGGATGGTCCTAGCAGTAGTCATGTTAGCAACTGGAATTATTTCAAGCCATTTAGAGTGGCTGTCGACCACTATAAGAACTGTCCCTGAAAGGGCCCAGCAAAGTCTATGTGAATTCTACATCAGTGAGTGTGAGTCTCCTCCCACCTGTGAACTGGAGCGTGCGGCATTTCAGGCCTTGATTGTTGGCATGTGTAATATCCATGCACCTGGGTTTCAATGGCCTTGTCTAATCCTGGCCACCATAAATAGCTTCTAGCTAAAGCTTTCATACGGTCAATACCCAGATGACCTTCATGCAGTGATTGTAAGACCCTGTCTCTTAGCAAGGTGGGGACTATGATCCTGTTCCCCCATAGGATGCAACTCTTGTGAGCGGATAGCTTGCTAGTAAAATAACTGAAATTCAGGGCCTGGGCTTTTATCCAGCCACCCTGTGTGCACCCAAGAAAGCACTCTACTTAGTGTCTTATCAGCTGCTGTTTCTGTAGCTATGTCCCCAGCGTGGAGGGGCAAGTCCTGAATGGACAATATGCGGGCTGCTGGGGCCGGATCTGGTTCGATTTGTGGCAGTGGAAGCCTACTCAGGCCATCTGCATGGCCCATTTCTCTGCCGGGTTTGTGAATCAGCTTAAACATGTATGCTGATAAAAAAAATTAGACCATCTCAGCATTCTAGGGGATAATATATGGGGTGTCTGTTTGTCTGTGGTAAATAACCCCAGTAGCGGTTTGTGGTCTGTGAAGACTGTGAAGTCCCTGCCATATAAGTAGTCATGGAATTTTTTAACTCCAGCTACCTGGCCAATGCCTCTTTGTCAATTTGAGCGTAGTTACGCTCAGCAGAGGACAGTGTCCTCGAATAAAATGCAATGGGAACTTGGGTTCCATCTTTCTCTAAGTGACTCAAGAATGCACCCACCTGTATGGGGATGCATCACATGCTAAGCAGACTGGTTTAGACTCCCTGAAATGAGTGATAGTGGAACTGACCGACAGAAGTACCTTCAGGTCCTGAAAACTTTTTTCGTGAATGCTGGTCTACTTCCAAGAAGCTTTTTTATCTAAGAGCCTGTGAAGCGGCTCTGCCACTGTGGCCTTGTTAGGAAGGAACGTGTGGTAGAAGTTGAGGAGGCCCAAGAATGCTTGCAGCTCTCCTTGTGTTTTAGGGCTAGGTGCCATCTGAATGGCCTTCACTTTGGACTCAGCTGGGTGGATGCCATTAGCATCAATGCGAAACCCCAAAAATTCAGTTGAGGAAACCCCGATACTGCATTTGCTGTTTTTTAGTTTGAGGCCTGCTTCATGCAGCCTCTGCAGGATGGCTCTGAGCCTCCTTGCTAGCACCTCTGTGGATTCTCCGGCAATAAGCACGTTGTCAAAATAGGGCAAACCCCTGGAATGCCTTTGAGTGTGCGTTCCATGATTCCCTGAAAAATGCCTGGGGCTACACTGACTCCAAATTGCAAGTGCTTTTCTCTGAAAGCCCCCCTGTGGGTCACAATTGTCTGTGCTGCAGCCATGGAGTCATCAACAGGTAGTTGCTGATAGGCCTGCACCAAATTTAATTTCACAAAACTGGTGCCACCCTGCAAAGATGCCAGGATGTGGCTCA
The DNA here is from genome assembly GCA_024449315.1 of Daboia siamensis. Lineage (NCBI taxonomy): Eukaryota > Metazoa > Chordata > Lepidosauria > Squamata > Viperidae > Daboia > Daboia siamensis. The sequence continues at coordinate 139,563 of JAKJMR010016099.1, forward strand.
CCACTGGGACTGGGTATGCATGCTGTTTAAGGGCCCAGTTAATTGTGCATTTATAATCTGCACATATTCTGACTTCCCCGTTGGCTTTAAGTGGTGTTACAATAGGAGTTTCCCACTCCCCACCATCTACTGGTTGCAAAATGCCCTGTTCCACAAGCTTGTCTAGTTCTGTGTCTATTTTGTGCTTGAGAGCAAAGGGGACCCTGCGAGGCTTTATCCTAATGGGAATCATGTTTGGGTCTAGTTTGAATGCTATTGGCGGGCCTGTGTAAGTTCCTAGGGCTGAATCAAATACGTCTGCGAAGTCCTCGCAAACTGATGCTAGACTCACGACTACTTGGATGCCTAGTGCATCAAACCAATTGAGCCCAATTAGGCTCGTTCTCTGGTCCCATACTACAACAACATCCAGTTGCCCTGAAAACCCCTTAAATTTAACGGCCAAGGTGGCTTCATCCTTGACTGTGACTTTTGTGTTCTGAAAATCTGTTAAAAGTATGTCAGAGGACCTCAGCTTGGCCCATCTTCTACTGCGACTGCACACGAAATTAAATGTGTCCAGAGAAATAATGGAAATGGCAGAGCCTGTGTCCAGCTCCATCTTACAGGGGACCCTTTGCAGCTCCACTTGAAGTCTATACTTGGGTTTAAGGGGGCATCGGGCTCCGGTAGGCCAGACACTTCTACAGATTGAGCAAAACCCCATGCTGAACATCTCTGGGGCCCCGGTACCTCTCCTGGTTGGATCTTCCAACTGGCGATTCGATGGCCAGTCCCTCTGGCGACCTCTGCAAACTGGTGTGATGTGGCCGGTTTTTCTGCAGGCCCGGCACGTGGCTGTCCAGAACCTGCAGTCCGAACGTTGGTGGCGGCTGCCACAACCTGGACCTCTAGGCAAGAGATTGGTCAGGTTGTCTGTGCAACTTGTCGATTCTGGCGTCTTCTTCGGAGTCCTCGGTGACTTCTGCGTCCTCGTGGTGGATGGCTTCTTCGCATTGCATCGTTTTGGTGGGCTGGATCGTTCAGACGGCTCCACCGGCAGCTTTGTCCGCCATGACTTCGTTCTGGGCATCTGTGAATGACAGGACCTCTCTGGCAAAAAGTTTCTGCTGCAGCTCTCAATTGCAGAGGCTGCAGATGAGCCAGTCTTGAAGTCACTCTTTGACGTCTGAAAATTGACACAGGCGTGCAACCTGCCTCAAGGCTGCAATGTACTCAGATGTGGTCTCTCCCGGCTGCTGAATTCATTGTTTGAAGGTGTAGCGCCATGCAATCACTGACATCTTTGGTTGGAAATGTTCTCTGAGCTTCTTCAGTTCAGTGTAGGAGACGGATTCCAATGGTGTAGGCACAAACAGGTTTTCAGCCAGATAGAATGTCGCTGGGCCGCACACACAGAGCAGCGTGGCGGCCTTCAGTCCATCCTCTGCAACCTGGTTCACCCAAAGGTAGTTCTCGACCTGGGAAAGGTACAAGGGCCATCCTTCTGGTTGCTTGATGTTGAATTCTTGTAGCCTTCCGACCTTGGGCATTCTGCTGGTCTTCGTGGCTGGATCTCAGCGTCTTCGAATCCTGCCTCTCTGTTGCCCAGGGACTGGTCCTCTGAGCGTGTGGTCGCTAGCGTGGCATAGCTAGCCGACTGTAGGGGGGGGGGGATTTGCTTTTCCCACCTGGCATGGGCTACCTCTCCCCTAGTGACTTTCAGCTTCAACGGAGAAGCAGGATCCCATCCTCATCGCCAGTGTTGTGTACTGGGTTCGTTGCGCAGGAATGAAGACGAGGTGAGTGAGTTCAGCAAAGATCATGGTTTATTGCTTGCAGGATCTGAACTAGAGAACATGGCTACAGATGCAGCAATTTATACTCTGGCCCCAAGGCAGAGGCCAATAGGTTTGAAGCAATCTATTGCCGCCCGTGGGGCAACCAATAGCAGTGCTGAAAATGGGTTGTCTGAGATGCTGGGAGCCGTTAGCTAGCTCCCTGCTCCAGCAGCCTACCAGCCGCTACCATGTGGTATTAACAAGCAAGCCCAATACATTACAAGCATCTTGTTGTGGGTGAAGAAGGAGAATGCAAAAGTTGGGTTGAAACTTAACATTAAGAAAACCAAGATCATGGCATCTGGCCCTCTCAATTCCTAGCAAATAGATGGGGAAGAAATGGAGGTAGTGACAGATTTTATTTTCCTGGGCTCCAAGATCACTGCAGATGGGGACTGTAGCCAAGAAATTAAAAGATGCTTGCTCCTGGGGAGGAAAGCAATGGCAAATCTAGACAGCACACTAAAAAGCAGAGACATCACCCTGTCAACAAAAGTGCGTATAGTCAAGGCTATGGTCTTCCCAGTTGCAATGTATGTCAGTGAAAGTTGGACCATAAAAAAGGCTGAGTGCCAAAGAATTGAGGCCTTTGAACTATGGTGCTGGAGAAGACTCCTGTGAGTCCCTTGGACTGCAAGGTGATCAAACCAGTCAGTCCTAGAGGAGATCAACCCTGACTGCTCTTTAGAAGGCCAGATCCTGTAGTTGAAACTCAAATACTTTGGCCACCTAATGAGAAGGAAGGACTCACTGGAGAAGAGCCTAATGCTGGGAAAGATTGAGGGCAATAGAGGAAGAGGACGACAGAGAATGAGGTGGCTGGATGGAGTCACTGAAGCAGTAGGCATAAGCCTAAATGGACTCCAGAAGATGGTAGAGGACAGGAAGGACTGGAGGAACGTTGTCCAGGGGGTTGCGAAGGGTCAGACACGACTTCGCAGCTAACAACAACAAAAATCTTTATGAATATCACTATTTTTGTTAACAGGGTTCACTATATGCTTTCAGATTCTTTGACTTTATACGGAAAAATCCTCTTTTTTTCACCCTTTTTAAAATGCTAAACTTTTCTTTAAACATATTTATAAAATCCAAACTTTCTAATACATCTTTTTAACTTCTCAACATAGGCTTTAAACTTCAATATTAAATTTAGATCTCTCCCTCCAAATTACAATTATAGATTTTTTTTATTTTATAAATCTCCTTTTTAAAACTCAAAAATTTTCTTTAAACTATTACATTATCTTTACCTTTCTCTTAGCACAGATACTCTTAAATAGACTTTCAATAAAAATTTTCTTACATCCATCCATCCATCCATACATACATACATATAATCAATCATTTTCAAATTTTAGATTATACTTTCTTTCAAATATCAAATAAAAATCATCCTAGATCCAGTTAACTCATTAAGTTTCAGTCACTCCTTCCAGCTTGTCTTCATGGAGTAAAATCTTTTTATCAAGGATTTCTCAACCTTGTAAATGTCCTTAAAGAAGAAGTCCCAAACTTTTCTTTTTAAGAGTTGCAAATTTTCTTGAAGTGCTTTCAGTTGGGTTGACAGATTTGTTTAAACCATTGTAATAACTAGTGTCAGTTTTATATTCCAAGTTTGCAGTTAACTCTTCTCCATGTTCAACCACTTATAAAGATGCCTCAGTAGTTTGGTAACTTTCTACACATATTTGTATCTTTATAGTTTGAAAGGGTTTTTTTATCATCCTCAAAACACAGCTGGTAGACAAAGTGGTGGATTTTAATTAGAAAGTTTTCAAACAGATTCCTGTCAAACCTGGCAGACAACTTTCTCTCCCAAAAAGTAGAGAAGGGAACTAGGGGATTAGCCATATTAGATATAATTCTCACAAACAGAGATGAAATGATAGAAAGTGTCAAAGCCACAGGAACCTTGGGGGGAAGTGATCATGCAATATTGGAATTCAACATTCTGGAGACACAAGCAATAGAACACAGCCAAACTAGAGTTTTGGACTTTAAAAGAGCTAATTTCAATAAACTTAGAGAGACCATGGGAAGAATTCCATGGATGACAATCCTAAAGGGGAAAACAACTCAAGAAGCTTGGGAAATTTTGAAAAGTGAGATAGTAAAGGCCCAGTCTAGTACAATACCAACAAAGAAGAAAAATAACAGCTCTCAAAAAACCCCAGCATGGCTGCATAAAGAACTCTCTGATAAATTGAAAGATAAAAAGCACAAGTATAAGAATTGGAAAGAGGGGCACATAACTAAGTCAGAATATCAGCAAATAACCCGTGCCTGCAAAGATGAAGTGAGGAAAGCTAAGGCTCAAAATGAACTAAGGCTTGCGACCAAAGTCAAAAATAACAAAAAATGCTTCTTTCAACATATAAAAAACAAGAAAAAAGTTAAGGAAATGATTGGTCCATTAGTGGGGGAAAGTGGCAAGAAGGTGACAAGCAATAGGGAGAAAGCAGAACTATTTAATTCGTTTTTTGCATCTGTCTTTACACAAAGGGAAAAAACAGTCCAACCTACCCAAACCAGTGCCATAAAAAACAGAATAGAAACGCAAGTTAAGATAGGCAAGAAAATGGTAAGTGAGCACCTGTCCAGCCTAGACGAGTTCAAATCACCAGGACCAGATGGATTACACCCCAAGGTTCTCAAGGAACTGGCAGACGTGATCTCAGAACCACTGAACTATATTTTTCAAAGATCCTGGAGCACTGGGGAACTACCAGAGGACTGGAAGAGAGCTGATGTAGTTCCCATCTTCAAAAAAGGGAAAAAAATAGATCCAGGAAACTACAGACCTATCAGCCTGACCTCAATACCTGGGAAGATTCTGGAAAAGATAATCAAACAACAAATCAGCGAACATCTTGATGCAAACAAAGTCATCACTAAAAGTCAACATGGGTTTGTCAAAAACAGATCATGCCAGACAAATCTTATTACATTCTTTGGCCAAGTGACAAAACTAGTGGACCAGAGGAATGCTGTAGATATAATTTACTTGGACTTCAGTAAGGCATTTGATAAAGTAGATCACAACTTACTACTTGACAAGATAGAAAAATGTGGGTTAGATAGCATTACCACCAGATGGATTTGTAGCTGGCTGACAGGCCGTACTCAGCGTGTGGTCCTCAATGGAACCACATCTACATGGAAGGAAGTGTGTAGTGGGGTGCCCCAGGGCTCTGTTCGGGGCCCAGTGCTCTTCAATATCTTCATTAATGACTTGGATGAGGAGATAGATGGGGAACTCATCAAATTTGCAGATGACACCAAGCTGGCAGGAATAGCCAATACTCCAGAAGATAGGTTTAAGATACAGAAGGATCTGGACAGACTCAAACACTGGGCACTATCTAACAAAATGAAATTCAATTGTGAAAAAAGTAAGGTTCTACATTTAGGGAGGAAAAATCAAATGCATAGGTATAGTATAGGTGGTACCTTGCTCAATAGTATTAACTGTGAGAGGGATCTCAGAGTCCTAGTAGACAATCACTTCAATATGAACCAGCAGTGTGCTGCAGCTGCCAAAAAAGCCAACACAGTGCTAGGCTGCATTAACAGAGGGATAGAATCAAGATCAAGTGAAGTACTAATACCACTTTACAATGCTTTGGTAAGGCCACACCTGGAATACTGCATCCAGTTTTGGTCACCACGATGTAAAAAAGATGTTGAGACTCTAGAAAGGGTACAGAGAAGAGCAACAAAGATGATTAGGGGACTGGAGGCCAAAACATATAGGGAACGGTTGCTGGAATTGGGTATGTGTAGTTTAACGAAGAGAAGAGTGAGGGGTGACATGATAGCAGTGTTCCAATATCTCAGGGGCTACCACAAAGAAGAGGGAGTCAAGCTATTCTCCAAAGCACCTGAAAGCAGGACAAGAAGCAACGGATGGAAACTAGTCAAGGAGAGAAGCAACCTAGAACTAAGGAGAAACTTCCTGACAGTTAGAACAATTAACCAGTGGAACAACCTGCCTCCAGAGGTGGTGAATGCTCCAACACTGGAAGCTTTTAAGAAGTGTCTGGACAGCCATTTGTCTGAAATGGTATAAGGTTTCCTGCCTGAGCAGGGGGTTGGACTAGATGACCTCCAAGGTCCCTTCCAACTTTTTTATTATTATTATTATTATTATTATTATTATTATTATTATTATTATTATTATTATTATTATTATTATTATTATTATTATATCTCTAATAATTTGTTCCTCTATCTTGTTTTTTATTATTTTTATTCATTTTTTTTCATACATACAATAGCAATTTTTCAATCAACGTGCTGAGTCTGCATGCTAATACATATTCCTAATCCTTTCTTCTTTCCTCCAGCCAATAGTAAAATAAATTCCACGTTTGATAATAATCCATTTCTTCTTTTTCTTTCAGTCTCATAGTCAATCTGTCCATCTTTGCGAATTCTAGTATTTTTTTATTATTTCTTTATCTAATGTTATATCTTCATTTTTCCAGTATTGCACAAATATAATTCTTGCCAGTGTTGTGATATGCAAAGTCAAGTATAAGCTTTGTTTATTAGGCTTTTCTGGCATTATACCTAATAAAAAAAGTTCAGGTTTAAAATCAACATGTTCTCCTAACATCTGTTCTAGCCAAGTGTGTATCTTTTTCCAATAAATCTTTACTTTATCACTTGTCCACCAAACATGATAATACGTGCCTGACTTACGTTTAAATTTCCAACATCTATCTGACATATTTTTTAAATATTTTTGCTAATCTTGCTGATGGCAAGTGCCATCTATAAAAGATTTTGAATAAGTTTTCTTTATAGGAAGTTGATACTGTCCATTTAAAATTTCTTTCCCATAAATTTTGCCATTTTTCTAATTCTATATTATAACCAAAATTTTTCACCCATCGTATCATTGTGACTTGTTCACTTCCCATTTCTAAAGTTAATAAAAAATAATACATTTTCTTAATTACTTTTCATCTGAAGTCAACAATGTCTTATCAAACAGTTTGTTTCCTATAAAATCCATACATTTTAACATCTCTATCATATCTAGTTTGCATTTGTAAATGTATCCACCATGTTAAGTTGATACCCTGATTTTCCATTTCTTGTTTAGATTTTAAATTTCCTTCAGAGTTTAGAATATCTCTATATGTCCAGATTTTTTCAAAGTCTACTAAATTTGGGTGTACAAATGCTTCCATTGTTAACAACCACCCTGGAATTTTTAAATTTATTTTACTTTTTATTTTTCCCCATGTTGTTAACAGTGCATTTCTTATATAATGATTTTGGAAATATTTATGAACTCTATTTTTCCCATACCATAAGAAAGCGTGCCACCCCAGTTGTAAATCATGCTCCTCCAGATATAACAACCTTTTGTTTTTAAGAATTATCCATTCTTTTACCCATGTTAATACAGATGCTTGATAATATAGAACCCACTCTGGTAGGCCAAATCCTCCATATTTCTTGGTATCTTGTAGCAATTTCCACTTAATTCTAGCTTTTTTTCCTTGCCAAATAAATTTCAAAATTCATGAGTTCAAATCTTCAAAAAATTTGGTCTCCAATTTTATAGATATTGTTTGAAATAGAAATAAAATTTTTGGTAGTAAATTCATTTTCACTGTGGCAATTCTTCCTAATATTGACAGTTGCAAGTTTTTCCATTTTTCCAAATCTAGTTTTATTTAAGTCAATAATTTTGTGTAATTATCTTCTTTTATCGTTGAACATCTTGCTGTTAACTGTATCCCCAGATATTTAACCTTTTTAACTATCTACAATTCTGTCTTTTCTGATATTTATTTTCCTTATCTGTAAAGTTTTTAACTATTACTTTAGTTTTTTCCTCTATTTATTTTCAGTCCTGCCATTTCTCCATACTTTCTATCTTTCCCAATAGTTTAGGAATCATCTCCAAAGGTTCTTCTAAAATAAACACCAAATCATCAGCAAATGCTTGTAATTTATATATTTCACCTTTTATTTCTAATCCTTTAATTTGTGTATCTTGTCTAATATTTCTATTCAAAACTTCAAAAAGTGAAAATGAATAACAGCGGAGATAGTGGACATCCTTGCCTTCTCCCTTTTCTTATCTCAAAGTTCTCCGTATAGTCTCCATTCACAATCACTTTTGCTGTTTATTGTTTTTATCATATCTATAAAATTCTGTCCAAAGTTCATTATTTGTAATTGTTGAATTATAAATTGCCAGGAAGTATTATCAAATGCCTTTTGTTTTCCTGAATGCAATTCTTAGTATTCCAATACATCCATTATCACTCTTAGATTGTTTTTAATTTCTCTCTTTGGTAAAAAGCCATTCTGATCTGAATATATAAATTCAGTTAAATATTGTTTCAGTCTCTCTGCCATTATTGAAGTAAAGATTTTATAATCCACATTCAGTAACGATATTGGTCTGTAATTCTTTATCTGTGTCAAATCTGCATCTTCTTTTGGTATTAAAGTGATATTTGCTTCTATCTATATGTTTGGAAGTTTAGCCTCCAACAAGAGTTCATTGCAGATGTCTTTCAATGGTTCACTTAGTATATCTTGTAGGGTTTTGTATAGCTCCGCCTGGAGTCCATCTGGCCCCGGTGTTTTTCCATTTTTTTTTGTCTTCTTATGGCCTGTGTTAGTTCCAACATTGATATTTTTTCCTCTAACATAGTCTTATAAGTTTCTGGAATTTTTGGAAGATTATTTCCTTCCAAATATTGAATCATTCTCTCTCTTGGCATTTCTTCTATATCATAAAGTTTCTTGTAGTATTCTTTAATTATCTTTTTTATTTCTTCATTTTTAAATTGTAGACCACCTGTTTCATCTACTAATTTGTTTATCATTTTCTTTTCCTTCTGTTTTTTAAGTTTATAACCATCTTCCTGGTTTATTTGCATTTTCAAAAAAGTTTTGTTTTGCTGTTTTTATTTGCTGTTCCAATTTTTCTTAGTCCAACAAATTTAATTTATGTTTTATTCTTTCCATTTCTCTTTTCAAGGTCTTCTTTTGCAGATTCATTTGCAGTTCTGATTCTATTTTTCCAAATTTCTCTTTTAATAGTACATACTGCTGTCTTTTCTGTTTATTTTTCTTTGCCATGTAAGTTATGGCTATACCTCTAAAATACGCTTTAGCTGTATCCCATGCATTTTGTAGCGTAATGTCTTCTTTTTTATTTTCTTTAAAGAAAAGCTCCATTTCTTTTGTTGCTAGTTCTATAAATTCTTTTTCTTTTAATAAAGATTGGTTCAAAGTTCTTTTTTTTTTGTATTCCTCTCCACTTCACTTTTAAAGAGTTGTGGTCTGCCCATGTATCTGGTTCTATCTTAATTTCCTGTATGTTCATCCTCAATTCAGGTGTTATCCAAATCATGTCGATTCTAGACCAGGACTTTTGACTATTTGAATAAAATGTATATTGTAATTTTTATGGATTAATTTCCCTCCAAACTTCTTGTACTCCAATCTCTTCTATCATATTAAAAAAAGTCTTAGCTAGTTTTCTTCTTCCAGTTTTCCCAGTTTTACTGCTTTTATATTCTATTGTCCCATCCACAATCATGTTAAAGTCTCCTACTAAACAAATGTTTTGATACTCCAATTCTGTTATTTTGTTATTCTGTTATTTTTCTATGAAGATTTTGATAGAATTCTTCCTGGTTGTTATTTGGTGCATATATTACTACTAACAAAGTTTGTTTTTGATGTAAATATATTTCTATCATCACAATTCTTCCTTTTTCCTCTGAATAAATCATTTTGGAATCTATTGTCTCTTTAATATATACTGCAATGCCTGGTTTCTTTTGTTGCACTGATGCATGATAAAGTTTCCCAATTTTGGGGTATTCCAACAACTTATAATATTGTTTTTTATATGTGTCTCTTGCAAGCAAATTATACCTATATTTAATTTCTGTAGTTTCCTAAAAAATTGCTTCTTTTTGATGGGGAATTTAGTCCGTTTATATTCACTGAAAAAAATCCATTTTCTTTCTCCATTTCAGTTATTTATATTTAAGTCTAGTAGATCTCATAATTCTCTGTTCTCTGGCCATTCTTCACTGTCTTGTTCAGATTTCTCTTTCTGTTCTAATTGTGTAGGTGCTTGTTCAATTGGCTCATCCATTTGTTTCTGTTCTTTTCTCTCCTCTTGTTGATGTTGCACTCCATCTAGAAATGCTCTATTTCTTTCATCAAAGTCTTCTGCTTTCCAGATTGAGTCCAATCTGTATCTTGTGTTATTCCAGTTGATTAAAATGCCTTCTGGCATTAACTATCTAAAGTTTATGCCTTTTGCAATCAGCTTTGTGGTTAAAAAATGATATTGTCTTCGAGTATCTCTTACTCTTTTAGGTATCTTCTTTAGGACCACAATTTCTTTACTCTTATATTGTAATGATTCCTCTAGAACTCTTCTCAGTATTTCATCCCGTGTTGTTTCCTTTATGAATCTTACATGCACCTCTCTAGGTAGTTTATGTTTTCTTGCATAGCTTGAATTCATTTGGAATATTTCATCTATCTCCATTTGCATATCTGCTCTGTCTGCTTTCAGGGCCTCTGCCAAAAGCTCAGTAATCACAATTGCTATATTTTCTTCTCTATCTTCAGGGATATTTTGAAATCTTAAGTAGTGTTCTGCTTTTTGCATTTCTAAGATTGCCACAGTCCCTTCGAGATTTTGACTTGCTTGTTCCAGTTTATCATTTTCTTGCAGTAGTACTTCCATTTTTTTATCAATATCTTCTGTTTTATTTTCCACTTTCTAAATTCTTTGTTCATTTTTAAGCATCATTTGATGGAGAACTTTAAATTGTGACTCTATATCCAGGATTTCTTCACTTAATTTATCAGATTTACTTTTTGTCTCTTCATGATCTTTTTACATTGATTCTTGAATCAAGTTTAATGTGGATTGTATCTCATTTTGTGCAGTGCTTATTTTCTTATGCTGCAGCATTGTTTCAATAGATCCCTGGGTTGTTGGACTAGGTGTTCCCACAGAGGGTGCATAGGAGGTCTTTTTTATAAGTCTAGTAAGGTTTGATGTACTCATTCTTCCAGCCAACTATCTTAGGCTAAAATCCAAATTGTAAATGGAGCCAACTTCTTTAGGCTAAATCCAATATCTCAGGAGATAAAGCAGAATAAAGCAAGAAATAAGAAAAAAAAAAGGGGGGGGGAAGAAAGCCAACTGTCTTAGGTTAAAATCCAGACAGGAAAAAAACAGGCCAACTTCTTTAGGCCAAAGCCAGCTCCCCCAGTAAGGCCTCAGATTAATTTCTATTTTAGTTATATCCAGAGTCAACAAATCTAGTTATGAAGAGTCTTTTCACTTAAAAATTCACACAAAGGAACTTTGTTTAGAGCAGGTGTTGTCTAAAGGTCACAGACTTTATTTTTTTATTTGTTTAATATTACTATAATATCTTCTTTCACCACTAGATGTCCTTGTATGCTATTTAGTCAATGTTTGGTCTTAAAAAGTTCTTACAAAGTTTTCCTTTTAAAGTTCTTTATATGTTTTACTTTTAGAATTATAGCTAAAAAAGATTTTTCCACCTCTTGTAAATTAAGTAGTGTTTCTTTGAATCAATCTGAGTTCAGTTTTAAAAGATTTTTTGTATTCCTTAAAAAGCCTTTCCACTTGTAGTTGCTCACTGCCTTTTAACTTTCTCTTCTAATCCTTTCGGGATCTTTACTTTTTTTTTTTTTAGCTCTTCCCCATCAGGGGGTCTATGTTCTTAATTGTAATTCCAAAAGGAAAAGGGAAAAAAAACTGGCTCACCCAGTTTCAGCACACTTTTGACAGTCAGCTGTTTGGCATAGCACCATGGCTCCTTGCTTTTCTTCCAGCTGGTGATGACTTGGGCTGCCTGGGCGAACCCGGCAGCCTTTCCTCCATCCTTTCAGAGGGTTTCTTCAGTCCATCTGGATCAATTGCTGTCTGGTTTGGGTTCCTGAAACATCCCACCTTCTTCGTTGCCCCTCCAGGTCAACTTTCTGACCCCTTAGGGTCGCCGGGTAGGAAAAAATTGAGCTGGGAAGCCAGAGCCCCAGCTTCTTCCACCATCTCGTCGCGCACCAAACCCTTGTTCCTCCATCTTGATTCCCTCTTTGGTCAAAAAATAACTTTTTTTTTACAAGTCACTTAGGAATTGCTGGCAGTTCAGGAATCATAAAAATCAGAAACTTTTAGCCACCCACAGCAAAGTAGACCAAGCTACAGGTTACTACAATAATAAACTAAAACCACAGCTTTCAGTCTTTATGTTTTTGCTCCACACTTCTTTATTTTGGCTTGCCTTAGCAACCTTCTTCTTTGTTGTTTAATACTGAAGAAAGCCCCCAAATGGCCAGGTCTTCAAAAAGGCATAGTATACTGTGGCTAAAAAGAGCCTCTTTTAACTGAACTTAATAAAGATTAATAGCCCTTAACAGTGATTAAGAAATGAAAGGCCTAATGTACTTTCTGTTTAAAACATAAAATTTCAAAACAGCGGCTTCAATGCCAAACAGACAGCAGCCTCCTCCCCCAGCATTTGGCATACAGCAACTTCAAAGCACAGCTCCTAAGATTGCTTGCATCACACAGCTGTATCAGAGGCTTTTGAAGGGTAATTCTTAGATGTCCCTTGATCCTGGTGGTCATAAAAACTGAAGGAATGCCAGTCCTTTCAGTTAGTAGTTGAAGAGCTGCAGCCCAGGGAAAAAAACCTTCAGGAATCCCTCCCTGAGCATGCATTCAGTTGGTTATTTTTATTGGAAATCCACCATTTTGCACCTTTTCTGACCATGCCCCACCTTTGCATCTCTTACTCTAACTTACACCCTTGATCTGTACTGCAGCCTCTCACACCTTTTCTGATTCTTGCTACACTTCTTGGCCATCCTTGCACAGCCTTCATGACCCATACTATGAGGCACCTTCATGCAACCTCCCCAATACTTGCCAAACCTCTCATGCATCCCATGCACACTCCCCAATCCTTGCTGCACTTCTTGCATAGTCTGTTGCTCCCTTCCATATCAAGCAGCTGTCAGTTATCATCCCGTTGGCCTTGAACTTACAACTTCCTGCCAACTTCTCCACTGATTCTGTTTATAGGAGATTTGCAGGGATAAAGTCAATGGGGAAGACAGTAGGAAAGGTTGCAAAATGCTCTCCCTCTAATGCCCTTCCCTCAGTTGCCACACTGGCCATTTGCTCCCCCCTATACCTTTCCAACTCATGCCGCACATGATCACATCCTCCCCAACCTGTGCCACACCCCACACACCCTCTTGCGCTCTTCAAAAAATAAGAATCCACCAGGGAGCACTGGCAATGACAATCATAGCAGTGGTGTGGCATGGTAGCAGAACAATGCTGAAGCAGCCACAACTTTTCCAAATTTCAGTCCCATTGGATTAAGGATCTGAATAGATTTTTGGATGCATTCTGTAAGTTAACCCATTTGAGGTATCTTGTTCAGAAGTTGCTCTATGATGCATCATTTTGCCCAATTAATCTGTTTTGTTTATAAACAGATAAAAGAATTGTAGTGTTATGTAGACACATACAATTTTACTAAGGCACAAGAAATAAATAAAGGAGTACAGTTTAAGAATTTTATCCCTTTAGGAAAATATGTCAAATTATGCTCATGCTGTAAGATTTCTAAAATAGACTGGTATATAATTAAATGGGACTGATAGATAGAACCAAATAAATCAGAACTCCCAAGGCTAGAAGCTTCCTCAAAGAACATATTTATTGGATACAAAATATTGGCACAGTCAAAAGTGAAACCAAGTCTGAAATTCCCTCCAAACTAAGAATAGTTTGGCAGACTTTCTAACAATTGGTCCAACTGTCTAACATAACTGATAGAATGACCTTGGTTCCCATGGGACACAGAATTGTTTAGACTAGCAAAGATACTCTGCACCCCCTCTCATTCAGGTGGCAACCGAGAATGAACAAGATGTCTGCAGCCAGGTTCATTGTAGAGTTGACAGGGACATCACATGGTATTTTTGGAATTTTTTAACTTAAAAATCAGCAACCCTATTATAATGATTTTTAAAAACTCTTCAGTGATTCTCCAAGGCACTTTGTACTGTTCTTGTAGAGAGTAAGGGCTGACAGTTCTGTGCAATTAATTGCCATAAAATTTCAATCCTGCCCTTAAATTGATTTGTACTGAAGCTGATACACACAATAAAAAACACTTATGTGGATAGAGAGATTTGCTTTATTCAATAATATGTATAAGAATTATAATGGATTTTTGTTAAAGAAATAACCAAAATTTGTGTATTTTTATTTCATTTGTATTTAAATTTACATTCAGTACACACCTATTTTATTTCCACAATCTAACCACATAAGGCAGGTAGGGTTAAGAGAGACTGATTGAGATTTATCCATGGAACCTCAGAAATAAGGATGGACTAGAAACTGGATCTCTCTGCTATTCAGGACCTTAACATTAAGTGTCCAAAACCTTAACCACTACAGAATGTGACCTAGATGAAAAAAAAGGACTAGGTAGCAAAAATAACCCACAGAAAAATGTATGTGAAAAACTTCCATAGTTAATAAACTCTGCCCATTTCCCTAATGAAGGGTTCCAAAATAAGGGAAGAGGAGGAAATTAGCATTGTGTGTGTGTGTGAGAGAGAGAGAGAGAGAGAAAGAGGGGGGAGGATGGGAGAAGGAGAAGGTCATAATGACTAGCCAGATCAAGAGAAAATATATGGTTCTTAGCTGTTTGAACTTTTAAATGTTTGCCAAGTGATTAGCTCATAACATAGGCAGAACAGCATAAAAATGTGGATGAGGGACATGAATTAGGACATGATAATATTTCTCTGTTTTCCATTTTGTCTCTTAAATTGGGTATCACTTCATTAGATGTTAATCTTGTTTTGATTTGTGTGCGTGTGTGTGTGTGTGTGTTTTAAATTGTTAAAACAGTCATATTAAGATTTATGGAAGATAGCAATTGACTGGCGCCAACTAAATTAGATTTATTGCCTGAAGTGTGTAAGGAAGTAAAAAGGACCGAGTGAAGTGTGGAAGGTTATAAATGTACTTTGCAGCTATGCACCTTTGTACGTAGATTGTTATAGTATTATCTACAGGCTATTAATGCTTCTACTATTTGATCATAACAGGAGACATAATCTGAATAATACCACAGCCAAAAAATATCATCTGTGCATCAAAGCCATTAATAAGTAAATTGTTATAATGATGATCTTTTCTGTACTTTTGAAGGGGAAAAGAAGTTTATTTATTTTTTTTGCATAGATTTGCACTGTTCATTTCAATCTGGTAATACACTCTAAAAGCAATTATGGTTGAAGCTAAATTATTGCACATTAAAATAATAATAACTTTCTTAATCACCATACAAACTAGGAAATGTGTAATGATTATTGGAAAAAAATGTAATGATTTTAAAGACCCAAGGACGTTAATTTAAATAGAATACTATACATACAGATCCTAGAACTAAAAATTAAAGCAATCTGCATTTAACAAAAGAGCCAGTTTGGTGTAGAGCAGGGGTCCCCAACCCCCAGGTCATGGCTTGTTTGGAACTGGGCCACCTACACAGGTAAGCATGTAAGTCCACCGAGCACAAGAGCTCTACTTGGGCAAGTGTCCAAAGCTCCTGTGTGAAGCTCCATTTGTGTAAGCGCGCTTACCTTATGCTTGTCCCAAACCATTTCCTCCCTCCCCCCCTCTCGCTGCCACTGGTTTGCGAAGCTGGAATGGTTGGGGATAGCTGGTTTAGAGGTAAAGGCACTAGGTTAGAAATTAGGAGACTGTAACTTCTTGTCCTGTCTTTGAGCAAAGCCAACTGAACTGGAGCCAGTAACACCATCATAACCCTAGGGACTTCTGGTTCCTGTTTCTCAGCGGAGCAGTTGGAGAATTCAAAACATTGGATCCTCCAGCTGAAATTTCTTTTTGTTGGGGACCCTAAGGGGCCAGAATCCACCCTGAAGGGGTGGAATGAATGAAGGAAATCCCAGGGACTTAGGAGAGATGGTAGTCTCTCCAAACAGTCCAGGAGAAGCCTCCCAGAAACCAATGGAAGAAAAGGCTGGCTAATGCCATGTCCAGACATAGCTGAAGCAACGGAAGTCATAAGCGATTAAACTAAGCGAAATAATAAACAGCATGCTTGAATCTGGGTAAGAATACTGATTTTCTCTATCCTACCTACTTTCCTGAAGAAGAAAATCCCCAAAATAAGAGATCTCCAAAGAAGGAAAAGGGGAGGAGGACTTTGCTCCCTCTCTTTCAGTTGGGCGGCGACATTTACCCTTTAGAGAAAGAAAACAACTAGAAAAACATGAAAAATGAGCAAATGCTGACACCTGCTGGTGGATGAGGATTATTTTTCTTTTCTTTTTTCCCTTTGAACTTTTAAGCTTTCAGAAAATGCACCTGTTTTAAACAAAGATAACACAGCTGAAGCAATGAATATTTTGCAAAAGGAAACGTGATGAGCAACAACAATTTCAAAGGAAAATGACTTTAAACTACATAGAAATCCAGAATAACTTTGAGAGTATGAATCAATTCATTTTCAACTTAATTTCACTCCAAGAAATTCCTCAGGAAAATACAGTAGAGATGACTGAACAAGATTCTGAAAACAGAGATTCAAAGAAGGAACCTTATAAAACGCTCATTTCAAAAAAGGAAGTATATGATAAGCAGCAGAAATTTCAAAGGACAATGACTTTAAATTACAAGGAAATGCTGAAGAACTTTGAGAGCATGAATCAACTTATTTTCAACTTAATTTCACTTCAAAAACTTTCTCAGGAAAATATAGCAGAGATGATTAAATATAATTTTGAGGATAGAGACTTGAAGATGGAATCATATAAAATAAAAAAATATGATTTAATTCAATTGGGAAATATTTAATATGTCTAAACAACTTTGAAGATAAAGAAAAGAATGAGAAAAAATTCCCTTTAGGGAAACAAATGATGATGAAACATCAGGAAAAAGATGGAATATATCAGAAAGAATACTTCAAAAAGAAACATTTCTTTCTTTCTTGAATATGGCTAAGAAATGGGAAAATTTTGAAATATACTACTCTTAGAGGGAAATTTTTTCTTCTTTTTCTTCCTCCAAATCAATATAATTGTGGGGTTTTTTTTGTTTTTTTCTATTCTTTTGAGTTGAATTGATTTAAAGAAAAGCAAATGTTTTAGCTACTTAAATGTGATAAGAAAAATATAAAAAATGTGTTTTGAATGAGATTTAAAGGATTAGATGATTAGAACTTTTGCATGGAATATAAGACTAAATATATTCTGGGACTTCCGGGTGGCAAGGCGCCGCCGCCGACAGCTGATTTTAGCTTGTCAGCTTCGCGGCTTTGTAGAACCGCCGAAAACAGCGCCGATCAGCTGTTTCGGCGGTTCGGAAGCCCCCTCCTCGGGAGAAGAGGAGGGGGTGAGTATCCAAGTAGGGGAGGGGCTCTCTGGGGCCGCCAGGACTTAAAATTCTGGCGGCTGGAAGATTGAGCCCCCCCCGAAGCTTGGATTTCTCCGGGCTGCGCAGCGTGTCTGCTCCGTTTTTCCGGGAGCAGAACAAGGCGAACGCAACCATCCCTGCCTACAAGAATGGACTTTGGAAGATTATGAATGCAGGCAGAGCGATGCAAGAGATTAAGGAGTAAGTGAACTTTTGAACTTTGGCTCAATCCACATAGAAGACCTAGAAAGTGAAAGTGCGTAGTTGCAAAAGAGGGAAAAGATGGCGGCTAAATCTTCTTCTAAACTTTCTAAAACTACGGGGGCTTCCCCTCTGCTGCAATCTTCAGCGCAAGTGTTAGCACCTCCTGCACCTTTACCTTCGCCTGTCTTAACAGTAAAAGTTTTGGAAGATGCTTTGGAAAAACACTCACAGCATTTGGCTGTGATGATAGATGAGAAGATGGATGAGAAGCTGACAGAAAAGTTTTCAGTAATAAGGGAGGAAATCTTGCATGTATTTCAAGGCATGGCGACATGTATTGAGCGCCTTGACGAAAGAGTGGAGGACCTTACTCAAAACAATATTAAATTGGATGCAAAGATATTAGAGACTGAAAATGTGGTGGATAAAATTGATTATGACCTGACATTGGTACAATATCATGAAATGGAGTTTGCTGTGAGGATAAGGGGCCTTAAGGAGAATTTAAAGGAAGATTTGAAAAAATTGGTTTCTGTTGCTCTCGAAGATGTGCTGGGAAGGTCAGCTGAAGAAATTGCAGAAGATATAGACAAAATTTTCCGTGTTAACTCCTGGATTGCGAGACAAAGAAAATTACCAAGAGATGTGGTTGTTTATTTTACAAAGAGAGCAATCAGGAATGAAGTTATTCAAGTTTCTTATAATACAAAGCTTGTGATTGCAGACCAAGAAGTTTTGGTTTTGAAAGAGATTCCTCCAAAAATTCTAAGGAAACGAAAGGAATTTGCATTTCTGGCACAGGAGCTTAAGCGACGTGATGTCAGGTTTAGATGGGAGGTTCCAGTGGGTATGGTGGTAATGTTTGAAGATACCAGATACCGTCTTGCTACAGTCCTGCAGGCACGTGATTTCTATAGCAATGTTTTAAAAGCAATCCCCATACCACTTCTGGAACCAACAAAGGAGGGAAAGTCATATGATGCTGAAGGAACACAAATAGAAGAGACTGCAGCAGGAGTGATTCAAATTTCAACATTAGAGGAAGCAAAGGACCAGAGGGTAACTCGAGCTGCTTCGAGGCGAGCCAGACGTGAGCAAGACCTAGACCAGCAGATTGTTGTGGAACTTCCAAAATGTACCTATAGCCAAGCTGTGGGAGGAGCGCGACCTAAAAATGTAAAAGGGATTTTGGATGACGCGCTTCAAAAGCTTCGGGTTGCCAGAAATGGTGACTAAGTTTTTAACTTGGAACGTTAATGGATTAAACTCACCACAAAAGAGAAAGAAAATTTTTCAATATTTAAAGCAATTTAAGACTGACGTTATTTGTTTACAAGAAACACATATTAGAGTTATGGACCAAAAGTATTTATCAAATTCAAGATTAGGTACACAATTTATTGCGTCTGCAGTTAACAAGAAAAATGGAGTGGTTATTTATGTCAAGAATACAATTACGGCAGAATTAATTGAAGCTGATCAACAAGGAAGATATGTTATTGTGGACTTGTTATTAGAAGGTAAAAGAACTCTTCTGGTCGGATTATATGCACCTAATCAACAGCAAGCTGATTTTTATAGTTTATTACACAGCAGGATTACCCAATTGGATTACAAATCTTTTATTTTTATGGGAGATTGGAATGGTGTTTTGGACGTACAAATGGATAAGAGTGGATCCTACAGAAGTACCCCAAGTCATGCTAAATTGCCTAAATCTTTTTTTGAGATGATGGACGATATGGAATTACGTGATGTTTGGAGGGAGAGAAACTTACAAGAAAGAGACTATACTTTTTTTTCAGATAGACACCAATCTTTTTCCAGGATTGATTTTATATTATTGTCTAATGATCTCTTTTTTAGAACTAAGAGGATAAAGATTTGTTCAAAGACTATGTCTGATCACAGTCCAGTTTGGCTGGAGATTGGAAACGACATTAGAGAACGACGTTCCTGGCGTTTAAATGAGAATCTGTTTAGAAATCAGAAAAATGTGGAAGAGTGTAAGAAACAGATGAAGGTTTTTTTTGAAATGAATATGCATAAGGGTACTTCTATGGAAATGGTATGGGATGCTAGTAAGGCATATATGAGAGGAGTGTTGATATATCTTAACAACAAATATAGACGCAATTTGGAATTTAGGAGGAAAGAATTAGAGACAGAG
Organism: Daboia siamensis; assembly: GCA_024449315.1. Taxonomy (NCBI): domain Eukaryota; kingdom Metazoa; phylum Chordata; class Lepidosauria; order Squamata; family Viperidae; genus Daboia; species Daboia siamensis. The sequence continues at coordinate 159,274 of JAKJMR010016099.1, forward strand.
ATTAAAGAAAAAGAAAAGGCTTTAATTTTGAACCCATCGGATGTGAAGATTAAAGAGACTATTAAGCTATTAAGAGGACAATTTGATAAGTTAATGGCTGATCAGGTGGCAA
>JAKJMR010016118.1:9845-25141 GCA_024449315.1 Daboia siamensis
CTTCTTCTTCTTCTTCTTCTTCTTCTTCTTCTTCTTCTTCTTCTTCTTCTTCTTCTTCTTCTTCTTCTTCTTCTTCTTCTTCTTCTTCCTTCTCCTTCTTCTTCTTCTTCTTCCTGCTCCTCCCCTCCTCCTCCTTCTTCCTTCTCCTCCTCTTCCTCCTCCCAATACTTCTCACAAAAACCACTGCCCAGATAAGCATCACCTACATTGCACCTGGGTATCAATTTTTTTCTACCAAAAGTTCTTTCCTGAAGTTCTTTCTACCTAAGACAGCATATTAAAAAGCAGAGACATCACCTGGTTGGCAAAAATCCATATAGTCAAAGCTATGGTTCTCCAGTAGTAATGTATTGCTCTGAGACTTGGACCACAAGTAAGGCTGAGCGCCAAAGAATTGATGCTTTCAAATTTGTTTTTCGAAAAGGACTCTTGGGAGCCCCTTGGACTGCAGGGAGATCAAACCAGTCAATTCCCAAATGAAATCAACCCTGACTGTCCTTTGGAAGGGCAGATAACTGAAGCTGAAGCTCCAATACTTTGGCCACCAAATGAGACATGCCTGCTCCTCGCACTTTGCTCACTCTCACTTCTCCTGCCTGCCTGCTTTGTATTTCTTCAATGTAGATTGTAGAAGCTTTGGAGTTCTCATTTTCCTTACACACTTAAACAAATTCTATTATTAGTTGAGTCAACTTTAATCATCTCCAACTCTTGGTGATACTGTATAGCCATAGAGTAGCTGCCACCTAGTGGTAAACAAAAGAATTGTGCTGCAAAGGAAAAAATGGTTTTTAGGTAAAAACTCAAAACAAATTCTCGCTTGATGTCTTTGACTTCTGGTGATAAAACAATGTGACAAAAGCAATATGATGGGCCCTATTCACAACCTATAGCTAAACTGTAGCATGTTTGGATTCAGCCAAATTTCTTTTGTCAGCTCAGCCACTGTGGCCTATATAAACAATGATTTACAACTAATGTAAACTCAGTAAGCTGTGGTTTATTCATTAATCAGTGGTTTAAGCAAATCTTAGTTCATAGCATGAGCTCATGTAAAAGGTTCAGACCATTAAAAAAAAAGAAGAAGAACTAGCCGCCGTTAAATGCTTTTTAAGCTCATAGTGCAGAATAAATGATTCTTTCACTTTAAGCCAATTCATTGCTTGATTCCTTACAAAGGATAAACAGACCAAGTGGAACTGACCTGAAAGAAACCAAAGGCTGATTAGATAAGTTAGTACTGCATACAATTTCTCTGTGTTATTATAGGTCAGGCATGTCAAACTGCCGGCCCGCCGGCTGGATGCATCACATCGAAACTGCTGGCAATAGGCAATAAGTCACGATACGTCACGCGACGTCACATGATGTTGCGAGTTTGACATGCCTGCTATAGGTCAATTTAACAATTGTTCATTTAGGGATCTTCTCTTCTCTTTTCTCTTCTCTTCTCTTCTCTTCTCTTCTCTTCTCTTCTCTTCTCTTCTCCTATCCTATCCTATCCTATCCTATCCTATCCTATCCTATCCTATCCTATCTTATCCATATCCTATCCTTAACTTGTCCTGTCTTGTCTTAAGTCATCTTACCTTACCTTACCTTACCTTACCTTGCCTTGCCTTGCCTTACCTTATCTTGCCTTGTCTTATCTCAGTGATGGCGAACCTTTTAGAGACCAAGTGCCCAAACTGCAACCCAAAACCCACTTATTTATCGCATGTGCCAGGGCTGCATCAGCATTGTGCCCTCAGGGGGAGGGGCATGGCCCACTGGGTGGGCATGGCTGCAGTGGTCATGGCAGACTGGTGAGCGTGGCCGGGGCCAGTCCCTCGCCATCTCGGGCATCCCCGGGGGGGGCCAATGTTGCTTGCTCGCTCAATTCCTGCCCTATTGCTTTCAAATGCTTGCTACTCTGGTGAACTCTGCTGGGGCAACAGCACGCTTGCCCACAGAGAAGGCTCTGAGTGCCGCCCCTGGCACGCGTGCCATAGGTTCGCCACCACTGTCTTATCTCACAGTACCTTGTCATCTTACCTTACCTTACTTTATCTCTTACCCTATGTCACATATCTCATCTTATACCTTTTATTTTATTTTATACCTTATATTTTATCTTATGTCTTCTCTTCTCTTTTCTCCTCTTACTTTATCTTCTCTTAACATAATTCCAGATGGCTTTAAAGGTAAAGGTAAAGGTTCCCCCGCACATGCATGCTAGTCGTTTCCGACTCTAGGGGCCGGTGCTCATCTCCGTTTCAAAGCCGAAGAGCCAGCGCTTGTCCGAGGACATCTCCGTGGTCATGTGGCCGGCATGACTAGACGCCAAAGGTGCACGGAACGATGTTCCCTTCCCCCCAGAGTGGTCCCTATTTTTCTACTTGCATTTTTACGTGCTTTCGAACTGCTAGGTTGGCAGAAGCTGGGATGAGTAACAGATGCTCTGTTACGCGGCACTCGGGATTCGACCCGCCAAACTGCCGACCTTCTGATCGACAATCTCAGCGTCCTAACCCACTGAGCCACCGCGTCCCTTACGATAAATTAAAAGCATGTTACATGGAAATGGGTTGAAGGAAGGGCTCTTTATAATTTATATTACGCCACACTACTTTTGCACAGATCCTCATCGGCTTTGGCTTTTTAAATGAATGTTCTGAAACTTTGTGTTAAACATGTTAGTTTAGTTAAAATGAACAACAACAACAACAACAATGAAATCAACTGCTTATAATCCTTAGCCTACTTTTCCAAGTTAGAACGCTTCCTTGCTCAATTAATTATAGCCGTGATTGATTAGCTTCAAATCAATTACCAATATTTATAGCTGGAAACCCATCTCAGTTGTTATATTTTCTCACCTCCAGCTTGCCATCTCTAAGAGGTGACAAAGCATTACCTTAATTGCATACAAGGGAGATTTTTTTTTTTAAAAAAAAATAGCAACTGTGTGATCTGTCGATCGAGTGGCTGGAGGTGGTAGCTGAATAGACTCATTATAATTACTAAGTGGGTGCATAAGGCTCTAGATGCTCAGTCATTTGTGTAAAAATTGATAACTGTGGTGAGCTGACTTGTGAATACTTGCTGTTAGCTGTGGGGTTGAGATTGCAAATAATTTAATTTATTGAGTAGTCTTTCTTCTTGCATTTGTATTTTCTTTTTCCTTGTTGTTCTTGTTGTTGTTTTTTCTGCATTTGAGTCAGTTTTGACTCCTGGCAAATGCCTCAACTAGTTGCTGCACTCTTCTTAGCAAGATTTTCAGAAGTGGCCAGCCGCTGCCTTCTTCCCAGGGCTGAGAGAGAAAAACTGGCCCAAGGTTACCCAGCTAGCTTTGAGTGTCAGAAGGACTAGAACTCACGGGCTCCTGGAATCTAGTAACCACTACACCAAACAGGGTCTTTTTGAGCAGTGTTTCTCAAGCTTGGGGATTTTAAGATATATGGACTTCAACTCCCAGAATCCCCTAGCCAGTATAGCTGGCTAGAGAGTTCTAGGTACTGAAGTACACATGCAATATAGACTAGACTAGACTAGACTAGACTAGACTAGACTAGACTAAGGATGGGATGGGATGGAATGGGATGGGATGGAATGGAATAGAATAGAATAGAATAGAATAGAATAGAATAGAATAGAATAGAATAGAATAAGGATGGGATGGGATGGGATGGGATGGGATGGAAGAGAAGAGAAGAGAAGAGAAGAGAAGAGAAGAGAAGAGAAGAGAAGAGAAGAGAAGAGAAGAGAAGAGAATAAGGATGGGATGGGATGGGATAGAATAGAATAGAATAGAATAGAATAGAATAGAATAGAATAAATGGTGTTGGGAATAGAATAGAATAGAATAGAATAGAATGGAATGGAATGGAATAGAATAGAATAAGAATTGGATGGGACGGGACGGAACTGAACGGAACAGAACAGAACAGAACAGAACAGAACAGAATAAGAATGGGAAGGGATAGGATGGGATGGGATGGGATGGGATGGGATGGAATGGAATGGAATGGAATGGAATAGAATAGAATAGAATAGAATAGAATAGAATACTGTACTGTACTGTACTGTACTGTACTATACTATACTATACTATACTATACTATACTATACTATACTATACTACACTACACTACACTAGAGTAGAGTAGAGTAGAGTAGAGTAGAATAACAGAGTGGGAAGGGACCTTGGAGGTCTTCTAGTCCAACCCCTTGCTCAGGCAGGAAACTCTATACCACAGGGGTCTTCAACCTTGGCCCTTTTATGACTTGTGGACTTCAACTCCCAGAATTCCTCAGCCGGACATAAAAGGGCCATTTTTTTTTTTAATTGAAAAGTTTTTCAATACATTTTATTTATTACATCCCATCCCCCAACCCTTCCCTCCCTTCCCAACCCTATCCCACCCTCTCACCCTCCCCTTCCCCCCTCCCCCCTCCCCGACTTCCCAGAGCTTCCCATGTTTGAAGACCCCTGCTATACGATATCAGTCAAATCGTTGTCCAATCTCTTCTTAAAAACTTACAGGATTGGAACTTTCACAACTTTTGGAGGCAGGTTGTTCTACTGATTAATTTTTCTAGTAGGAAATTTCTCCTTAGTTCTAGGTTACTTCTCTTTTTGGTTAGTTTCCATCCGTTGCTTCTTGTCCTGCCATAGGGGCTTTGTAGAGTAGCTTGACTCCCTCTTCCCTGTGGCAGCCCCTGAGATATTGGAACACTGTTATCATGTCCCCCCCTCGTCCTTCTTTTAATTCCTTAAAGTTTCCAAGTTTGAGAAACCCTGACATACAGTATGCTACAGGTAGTGCTTGACTCACATCTATTCATTTGAGGAATGATCGTAAGTTAGTGGTTCTTTTTAGTGGTGTTATAACTTCAAACGGTTGGTAAACATATGGTTGTAAATCGAGGAAGTATGGTAAGACCACACTTGGAATATTGCCTCCAGCTTTTGTTGCTGCGATATAAAAAGATGTTGAGACTCTAGAAAGAGTGCAGAGAAGAGCAACAAAGATGATCAGGGGACTGGAGGCTAAAATATACCAAGAACGGTTGCTAGAATTGGGTATGTCCAGTTTAATGAAGAGAAGGGTGAGGGGTGACATGATAGCAGTATTCCAATATTTCAGGGGCTTCCAGAAACAAGAGGGAGTCCAGCTATTCTCCAAAAGCGCCTGAAGGCAGGAGAAGAAGCAATGGGTGGAAACGAATCAAAGAGAGAAGCAACCTAGAACTAAGGAGAAATTTCCTGACAGTCGGGACAATTAACCAGTGGAACAGCATCACTAGAAGATTTCAAGAAGAGATTGAACAATTTTTCTGAAATGGTGTAGGGTCTCCTGCTTGAGCATGGGGTTGGAGTAAAAGGTCCCTCCCAACCCTGTTACTCTGTTATTTAGCAACTATTTGAAGGTACGTGGCATTGAAAAAGGGGACACAACTGGTCCTTACACAGATAAATCAACACAGATGCTCACATGATCCAAATTTGGATGCTTGGCAATTGGCACAAACCATCGTGTCCATGGATGGATGGTAGAAATTTTGTGCTATTCAGGCAGTCCTTGACTTACAACCGTTCATTTAGTGACCTTTTGAAATTACAGTGGGCGCTGAAAAAAAGTGACTTACGATTGTTTTTCACACAACTGTTGCAGCAGAATTGTGGTCCTGTGATCAAAATTCAGACGCTAGGCCAGTGACTCACATTTATGACGGCTGCAATGTCTTGGCTGCAGGTGATCCCGTTTTGCGACTTTCTGACAAGCAAAGTCAATGGGGGAAGCCAAGTTCACCTAATGACCATGCTACTCACTTAACAACTGCAGTGATTCACTTAACAACTGTGGCAAGACATGGGGCAAAACTCACTGAACAGTTGCCTTGCTTAGCAACAGAAATTTTGGGCTCAACTGTGGCCCTAAGTCAAGGGTTACCTGTATTGAATTAAATGATTGTAGCTATCACTTCGGTTACATCATAAAAAGGCATTTTTGAGGAAATAATGTTTAAGGTGTTTATAAAATAAACCTTCAAGTTTCAGTTTGAAATTTATTTCTGTTCTTTATTGACGGATTTTGCTGTCAGAAAATTCTGAAGGTAGCACACGTATTAGGGTGGAATAACGGCTTGTGTCAAAATGAGCTTCCTTGAATACTTTAAGGCAGGGGTCCCCTAACTGTGGTCTACGAGCCACTACGGGGTCATGGGCTCTTGGCCACTGGGCTGTGAGTGGCTGGCCAGTGCAAGAGTGCACCCCCCACACGCTACCATCGTGGTGTTGCGTGGACGCTAGGAATGCCGTAAGAGTCGGGTGGGTGCTAGTGTCACCATGAGCGCACCCTCCCCCCACTCATGGTACATTGTGCCATCATGCCGGTGGTATCATTGCTGCAAGCACAACATCCCCACTCGCAGTAGCATCATGGCATTGTGCTGGCTCTAGCATTGCCTGAGCATCGCGCGGGCACTCACAGCCCCATTCGTGCACACGCAGTCCCGTTCACGTGGGCGCGTGCTTGCATGTATAAAGGCACCTCTACACACACCCCGCCCTGGGCTGCCAGCCCAGAAAGATTGGGGACCCCTGCTTTAAGGGTTACTCCTGAGTAAATATTAAAGCTACAATCCTAATTAGAATCAACTGAAATTCTAATTAAGTTTAATGGATTTATTCCTGGGCCAACATAGCCAGTAATAAATCAACACAGCCTCTGTTCATGCTATGTACAGAGTGATATTTTGTTGGCTTCACCATAGTTGGGGGACTATAATAACAATTGACGGAAGTGCCAAACAAGAATTTGCAAAATGTAGAGTAGTCCTCAACTTAAAACAGTTCATTTAGTGACTGTTCAAAGTTACAATGGCACTGAAAAATGTGACTTATGACTTATAACTGTTGCAGCACCTCTTGTGTTAACGTGATCCAAATTCCGGCACTTGGCAACTGGCCCATATTTATGACGGTCACAGTGTCCTGGGATCAGGTGGATCCTGTTTTGCAACTTTCTGACAGGCAAAGTCAATGGGAAAGCCAGATTCACTCAACAACCCTGTTACCAGATTAACAACTGCAGTGATTCACTTGACAATGGCGGCAAGAAAGGTCGCAAAATGGGGCAAAACTCACTTAACAAATGTCTCGCTTAGCAACAGAAATTTTGGGCTTAATTGAGGTCGTCAGCCGAGGTTTAACAATTCACACAAAACCCTAAAACCAGACTCCAAAATACATGAATAAAAATTAAAAAATGGAGTTTTTTCCAGTGATGTTCTTGGTATTACGCAGCCAATAGAACACAGGAATCTGGTCCTGTTTTCTGGACATCTTTTTTCGTGTCTAGGAAAAATAGAGACTAGAAGTTCTGTTGGATTTCAGTTCCCATCATCTGTCTCCTGTGCAATGGCAAGGACTCATAAGACTTGTAGGTCAGCGCATCGAGATGGCAGCCTATTTCTGATCTGTGAAGCTCTCATATTCATCAGGAGCAAGCAGACCTTTTTGACTGTCTGGTAGTGATGAGTTATGCTGGAGTAACATTTTAAAGAGTGACAGATGCAGGGCTTGAAGAGCATTAAATCTCTCTCTACTTAAGGGCTTAAGTTAAGGAGGCCAGATTTTGGCTATCTTCTTGCTGCCTTGGTTCATACGTTGTTATTTGAACCATTTTTTAAAATGCATGACTGAGTTCACTCAGCACCAAGTGTTTTCTATCTTCGGTACCTCTACATGTATGCATTTCGGCTCCCAGAATCCTCAGCCACAGTCATGCCCATTGTGGAATTCTGGGAGTTGAAGTCCACGCACCCGGTTGCAACCATCAAGCAGGACCGTATATTTTAGAGATAGTTTTTCTCCTCTGGTAAGGGAATTTAAAAAAAGAAAAGAAAGCTGAGTCAGATGCAATTTAAGCAACTCCTTGGTTTTTCTTACAGACTAGAATATACATCCTTCCAATTAGCGCCTTTGCCAAATGCCACAAAACTGAGCCCAGTTGTTGCACTGCTCCTTTCTTCTTTCTTTCTTTCTTTCTTTTTGCCAATTTGCAGAAATGTATTGATTAGCAAACTCCTGGGGTACGCTCAAGAGAAAACAATTTATCACTTGAAATGGCTAGTGCTTTTGGGAACTATTCCCGTACAGAAATAAGCAAGATTGTGCTTGATCTGGATAGGCTGAGTTCTATAAGCTATGACGTGTTTATTCATAATTTATTAAAATCCATGCCTTACAAACGTGCCCGAAGTATGGGCATGCAAAATTGTGGGCATGGAGGGGGACAGGGGGGATAGCAAATGGTGTGTTGTGACAGTCTGACACAGATTCCACTTGTTTTGTACGTAGGTCATGAATTTGTATAGCGTTGCAATACTAGTTTGGATCGGTGCTTTGAAAGTTTGTTGTTAGTTGCGAAGTCGTGTCCGACCCATCGCGACCCTATGGACAACGTTCCTCCAGGCTTTCCTGTCCTATACCATTTTCTGGAGCCCATTTAAGCTCATTTAAGCTATGAAAGTTGACTGTAGTGTAAATAAAAGGTTAAGTTGTGTGCTACATAATTAACGACATGTGTAAGCTGACTCTTAGACAGTCAGCTTCCGTATGTTGGTGAACTACAGTTCCCATAATGACTCAGTATTAGTGATGTTGGCTGAGAGGCAAAGCTCTCCAAACTTGGCAACTTGTGGACTTCAACTCCCAGAATTCCTCAGCTAGCATGGCTGAGACCCCTGCTCTAAGGGTTGAGAAAGCTATGCAAATATATGTCAGCAGTCTCCCATCCAGGTGTCAACTCAGAAAGATGGGAGGGAAAAAAAACTTAGAAATGTTCTGTTGTAATACATAATCTTTTCAGTCCTGATATCATCGGAGAAATCCATAAAGGTTTCCCAGAAGTAACAACATAACTTGCTTTAATTGTGATGAAATAAAACAACTTTAAATTCCTCTCTGTTACTTCTAATTGTCCAAATCTTTAGTAGTTTATTCAAATGCTGTATTGTTGTAGGACTCTCTTCAGTTCTGCGTCCCATCACACAGAATTTGCTTTTAACAAGACTCTTACAATAGGAAAAAAAAGTATCCAGGTCACTCTCTGGTTGGTCATTTGTTTTTCCCTTGTAAATTTTAAAACCTCAGTTAGTTTCTTTTGTAGACCCAGTGAAACATCCTTTTCCAAGACGTTATCTTGACCTGTCAGTTGTAAATCCACTTTCAATACTGTCTCTGCCTTCCCAGATTAAATTGTTCTACATCAGTCATTTCGTCACTAACATCTTCTGAATATAATCTGTCCATGGAAGCAGAAATCAAAAATGACATGGTTGATATCATGGCTTGTATTCTCCGATTCCATTATTCAAAAGTCTCCTTTATATTTTGCAATATTTTACAGACTTGTCGATCTTTCCTCTGCCTAAAAAACTGTAGTACCCTCTAGTGTCCACTTTCTAAAATCATGATAAGGTAAGAGATGGGATATGGCTTAAAAAGACAAATCTTTGCAAAATTAGAGGGGCTAACAGGTCTCTAAATTTGTTTATGTCCGTTATGATGAAAGTTGGAAATTGCAACCTAGAACTAAGGAGAAATTTCCTGACAGTTAGAACAATTAATCAATGGAACAACCTGCCTTCAGAAGTTGTGAATGCTCCAACACTGGAAGTTTTTAAGAAGAGACTGGACAGCCATTTGTCTGAAATGGTAGAGGGTTTCCTGCCTGAGCAGGGGGTTGTACTAGATGACCTCCAAGGCCCCTTCCAACATTATTATTATTGTTATTGTTGTTGTTGTTGTTGTTGTTGTTGTTGTTATTATTATTATTATTATTATTATTATTATTATATCCATCATATCCATTCACTAAAATGTTGCTTTAAATACATTTATTTTCTTTCTTTTTCTTCCTTTGTTTGTTTTTTTCTTGCACTTGTTTCTTCTTCATATTCTCTTTTGTTAAGAAAATCTACTTGATTTTACTATTATAATCAGAATTCCTAGTTAAAAATATATTAAAAAAGCAAAGAAAAGTTATTCTGTGGACTCTGTTCTGTTGAAGCCTTCATCTTCTCTGCAGTAAAGTTTCTAAATTTGCCAACAGTTGCATTTTGGGATAAAGTGTCTGAATATAGGCAGTCCTTGACTTACAACCACAACTGAGTCCAAATTTTCTGTTGCTAAGGGAGACACTTTTGCCCCATTTTACAACGTTGCTGGGCACAGTTATTAAGTGAATCACAGCAGTTGCTAAGTTAGTAACCTGGTTGTTAAGTGAATCGGGCTTCCCCACAGACTTTGCTGGTCAGAAGGTCGCAAAAGGGGACCACATGACTGTGGGACACAGCAACCATCATAAATATGAGTCAGTTACAAAGCATATGAATTTTGATCACGTGACCGTGGGGATACTGCATTGATCTAAATACAGTCACAAGTGACTCTTTTCAATGCTGTTGTAAGTTCAAACCATCACTAAACGAATTGCTGTAAATTCAATTGTGAAAAAAGTAAGGTTCTGCATTTAGGCAGGAAAAAACAAATGCACAGGTATAGTATAGGTGGTACCTTGCTTGATAGTAGTGTGAGAGGGATCTCGGAGTCCTAGTGGACAATCTCGGAGTCCTAGTGGACAATCACTGCAGCTGCCCAAAAAGCCAACACAGTGCTAGGGTGCATTAACAGAGGGATAGAATCAAGATCACGTGAAGTACTAATACCACTTTACAATGCCTTGGTAAAGCCACACCTGGAATACTGCATCCAGTTTTGGTCACCACGATGTAAAAAAGATGTTGAGACTCTAGAAAGGGTACAGAGAAGAGCAACCAAGATGGTTGGGGGACTGGAGGCTAAAACATATAGGGAACGGTTGCTGGAATTGGGTATGTGTAGTTTAATGAAGAGAAGGGTGAGGGGTGACATGATAGCAGTGTTCCAATATCTCAGGGGCCGCCACAAAGAAGAGGGAGCCAGGCTGTTCTCCAGAGCACCTGAAGGCAGGACAAGAAGCAACGGATGGAAACTAGTCAAGGAGAGAAGCAACCTAGAACTAAGGAGAAATTTCCTGACAGTTAGAACAATTAACCAGTGGAACAACCTGTCTCCAGAGGTGGTGAATGCTCCAACACTGGAAGTTTTTAAGAAGAGACTGGACAGCCATTTGTCTGAAATGGTATAGGGTTTCCTGCCTGAGCAGGGGGTTGGACTAGATGATCTCCAAGGTCCCTTCCAACTTATTATTATTATTATTATTAAACTAAGGACTGTCTGTAAGCCACTATTGAATCCTGGAATAAAATCTGACAGTTTCGCATTTTTGCCTTAGAAAAAGATGCTTGTAGTTGATGATGACATTGACAAGTAATTATATTGGGAAAGTGCCAAGAAATGTATGTAATTATGTCCAGATTTTAAAGGGGGGAAAAAAACTATCACAAACTCAAGTGAAATATGATTTATTTTAGAAGGCAGAGAGTGACACGCTCATGTGAAAATAGAATGAGGAGTAAGCATTTACTTTAAAAGATAAATACTGTTAGAAGTGAAAGAGCGGGTTTTTCAGTTCTTATTCATAAGAAGCAGCTATGAATTATTAATATTATCTATTATCACAATTGTCAGATGTTATTGAGAGTTTGTCTGCTTTCGACAAGTTTCTACTTGTTTTCATCATTTTTTCTCCCCACTTGTTTTGCTGAAAAAGCTTTTTCTTAATGCAAAACAAAAAGCTGTATTCAATGCACCTTCAGTAGCTTGTTTGGAAGACAACATCCAAAACTATTAGTAAGAAAATCTTACTCATGAAACAGTACTATGGTAGAAAATACATATGGTATTTGTTTGTTTGTATTCCACCGTTATTATTTTTACAACTAACTCAAGGTGGTGAATATATCCAACACACCTTTCTCCTCCTATTTCCCCCATAATAACAACCTGTGAGGTGAGTTGGGCTGAGAGAGAGTGATTGGCCCAAAGTCACCCAACTGGCTTTCATAGTTGAGACAGGATTAGAACTCACCGTCTCCTGGTGATTGGCCCAGAATCACCCAGCCAGCTTTCATCCCTAAGGTGGGACTAGAACTCACCATTTCCTTGTGATTGGTCCAGAATCACTCAGCCAGCTTTCGTCCCTAAGGCGGGACTAGAACTCACTGCCTCCTGGTGATTGGCCCAGAATCACTCAGCCAGCTTTCATCCCTAAGGTAGGACTAGAACTCACCGTCTCCTGGTGATTGGCCCAGAATCACCCAGCCAGCTTTCATCCCTAAGGTGGGACTAGAACTCACCGTCTCCTGGTGATTGACCCAGAATCACTCAGCCAGCTTTCATCCCTAAGACGGGACTAGAACTCACTGTCTCCTGGTGATTGGCCCAGAATCACTCAGCCAGCTTTCATCCCTAAGACCGGACTAGAACTCACCATTTCCTTGTGATTGGTCCAGAATTACTCAGCCAGCTTTCGTCCCTACGGCGGGACTAGAACTCACCGCCTCCTGGTGATTGGTCCAGAATCACTCAGCCAGCTTTCGTGCCTAAGGTGGGACTAGAACTCACTGCCTCCTGGTGATTGGCCCAGAATCACTCAGCCAGCTTTCATGCCTAAGGCGGGACTAGAACCCACAGTCTTAACAGCTCTGGCAAGAAAGGTCATAAAAAGGGATAAAACTCACTTAAGAATCATCTCACTTAGCAACAGAAATTGTGGTGGTAAGTCGAGGATACCTGCATTGATCTGTAAAGGTGAGGGGACTTGCGGGATTCTACTTTCGTAACCACGCAATAAAGGTAGAGCTAACACATGCGTTTTGTACTTCTTATTGGGACGATTTCACAAGCTTGACATGTTTTTTAAACAAGGGATAAAGCAAGCAGCAATTTTATAGGGCTGAGACTATTTCATGGAGATCTGTCTGCTGTCTGTCTTCTCTATCGAGGCCTTTGAAAGCTGTAGCCCCCATGACCAACGGTTCACCATTATATCAGCAATGCTAGATGCCCCCACAACGAAGGTAATCCTAGGTGATTTATATTTGTTTGCATTAAATAAGAGCAGCTGGTTGCTTGTAACTATGGAATGGATTGTCATGGAAACCATAGTACTTTTTTTTCTCTAAATTTACACTAGTTAGTACTTCTTAGGAGGAGGAGGAAGAAGAGAGAGAGAGAGGAGAGAGGGCATTAATTGACTATCAAGAGAATTTCTCCCATTAAACAGCTTAATAATTGGGTAGGCCTCGACTTACAACAGTTCATTTAGTGACCTTTCAAAATTACAATGGGACTGGAAAAAGTGACTTATGACCCTGTTCACACTTACGACCTTTGTAACATCCCCATGGTCACCTGATCAAAATTCAGATGCTTGCCAATTGATCCATATTTATGACGGTTGCAGTGTCCCAGGTGTGTATGTGCATATGTGTGTCATGTGATCCCAATTTTGTGACCTTCTGACAAGCAAAGTCAGTGGGGAAGCCAGATCCACTTAACAACGGTGTTACTAACTTATCAACCGCAGTGATTCACTTAACTGTGGCGGGAAAGGTCGTAAAATGGGGCAAAACTCTCTTAAGGAATATTCTCCTTTAGCCACAGAGGTTTTGGGCTGATTTGTGATCAGAAGTCGAGGACTTTGCAGTGGTGCCAGAGTTCAGACAGAATTCAGACTTCCCGTGTTGGAGTACCTACAACTTCTGGAGACAGGTTGTTCCACTGCTTAATTGTTCTAACTATCAGGAAATTTCTCCTTAGCTCTAAGTTGCTTCTCTCTTTGGTTAGTTTCCATCTAAGAAGCAACGGATGGAAGCTAATCAAGGAGAGAAGAAACCTAGAACTAAGGAGAAACTTCCTGACAGTTGGAACAATTAACCAGTGGAACAACCTGCCTCTAGAAGAAGTGAATACTCCAACACTGGAAGTTTTTAAGAAGAGATTGGACAGCCATTTGTCTGAAATGGTATAGGGCTTCCTGCCTGAGCAAGGGGTTGGATTAGATGACCTCCAAGGTCTCTTCCAACTCTATTACTACTGCTGCTGCTGCTACTACTACTACTAAAAGGTAAAGGTAAAGGTTCCCCCGCATATGCATGCTAGTCGTTTCCAACTCTAGGGGCCGGTGCTCATCTAGGGGCTGGCATGACTAGACGCCAAAGGCGCACGGAACACTGTTCCCTTCCCACTGTAGTGGTCTCTATTTTTCTACTTGCATTTTTACGTGCTTTCGAACTGCTAGGTTGTCAGAAGCTGGGACGAGTAACAGGCGCTCACTCTGCTACGCAGCACTCGGGATTCGACCTGCCAAACTGACGACCATCTGGTCGACAAGCTCAGTGTCCTAACCCACTGAGCCACCGCGTCCCTCTACTACTACTACTACTACTACTACTACTATATTATTATTATTAATATTCAGTGTGATTAAGTTAACCTGATACTAAACTAATCCATTTATTTTGGGATTACACAATACAGGTTGTGAGCAAACCGCATGTCTCCAGAACATGTTAAACCATAATAAAGGTTAACTCTGGCAGACTGCACAAATGCTAGGCCTTTATCCACTTCATCTTCCCTTAGTTGGTGTTCGTTGTACAGCATTTTCAGTCCTTTTGGGTTCGGGGTAGGTGATAAGTATGCAATAATAAATAGTGTTGCCACTATTAAAAAGAATAATAGTAACACAACTCTCCAGGTACAGATTGCTGTCAACTACGATTGGTAGGGATCAAGATTTGTGTACTGTATACTCTCCTAGCCTTGTCTGAATTTAATAAACCAAAAGCCACAAAGGTCCTGAGTGTGAGTTAGTGACAGTTCAAAGTTGCAATGGTGCTGAAAAAAATGAGTTATGGCCGTTTTTCACTTATGACCGTTGCAGCATCCTCATGATCACGTGATCAGAATTTCAGAGGGTTGGCAACTGGTTCATATTTATGACGGTTGGAATGTCCTGGGGTTGTGTGTCGTGTGATCCGCTTTCACGACCTTGCAACAATGGAGGAAGCCAGATTCACTTAACAACTGTGTGACTAACTTGACTGCCTTGATTCACTTTACAACATTGTCAAGAAAGGTCGTAAAAATGGGGCTCGCTTAACTCACTTAACAAATGTTTTACTCAGCAGCATACATTTTGGGTGCGACTGTGAGTCGTAACTCAAGGACTACCTGTGTGGAGTGTTTGCTAACTCTGGTTGCTGTCTTCACTGATGATGTTACCTAATAGGGTTATTATATTATTATTATTATTATTATTATTATTATTATTATTATTATTATTATTATTATTATT
>JAKJMR010016119.1:0-30363 GCA_024449315.1 Daboia siamensis
CACCTCTCCAAACAGACGGTGCCACTCTCCATTTGGAGAGGTCCGCGCGGACCACTGCCCGTTCAAAGAGGTGCGCGCGCACCAGGCAACTGGGAGCCGCATGAGACGGCTCAAAGAGCCGCATGCGGCTCCGGAGCCGCGGGTTGCTGACCCGTGGTCTAGGAGGACCCCCAAGTTGCGCGCCCTATCTACGGGGGTTAATGACTCACCCCCCATGACAAGAGATGGAGTAAACTGAATTTCCCGGGATGCCGGCACGAACAGCCACTCAGTCTTGTCGGGGTTGAGCCGAAGCCTGTTTCTCTCCATCCAGACCCGGACAGCCTCCAGGCAACGGGACATCACATCGAGGGCATCATTGGGGTGGTTTCGGGTTGAAATAAAAAGCTGGGTATCATCAGCATACTGATGATACCCAACTCCAAAACCACGAATGATCTCACACAGCAGCTTCATATAGATGTTGAACAGAAGAGGCGAGAGGACTGATCTCTGAGGAACTCCACAAATGAGAGGCCTCAAGGTCGACCTCTGCCCCCCTGCCAACACCGACTGTGAATGACCCAGAAGGTAGGAGGAAAACCACTGAAAAACTGTGCCTCCCACTCCCAACCCTCTGAGACGTCGCAGCAAGATACCATGGTTAATGGTATCAAAAACCGCTGAGAGGTCTAAAAGGACTAGGACAGAGGAACAACCCCTGTCCCGAGCCCGCCAGAGATCATTCACCAGCACGACCAATGCAGTCTCCGTGGTGTACCCGGGCCTGAAGCCCGATTGGTATGGGTCTAGATAATCAGCTTCATCCAAGAACAAAGGGAGCTGCTGCACCACCACGCTCTCGACAACCTTTGCAAGAAAGTGAAGGTTGGACACCGGACGAAAGTTGTTTAATATTGCTGGGTCCAAGGCGGGCTTCTTGAGGAGGAGTCTCACCACCGCCTCCTTCAAGGCGGCAGGAAAACTACCCTCACTCAAAGAAGCAGTTATCACTGCCTGGAGCCAGCCTCGTGTCCCATCCCGGGCCACATAAATCAGCCAGGAAGGACACGGGTCCAACAAACACGTGGTGGAGCCCAGCTTCCCCATGATCCTGTCCACATCTTCAGGAGAAACAGGATCGAACTCCTCCCAGATCACATCGACAAGACTGCCCGTATCCTCATCGTCAGACTCTGCCCAGTCGGAGTCCAGACCAGTCCGAATCCGAGCAATTTTGTCCGACAGATATCGACTAAACTCCTCAGACCCTGCAAGGGCTCCTCCCTCACCTCCTGATTAAGGAGGGAGCGAGTTACTCTAAACAGGGCGGCTGGGCGATTATCTGCGGACACGATGAGGGTGGCAAAGTGGTTAGACCTTGCCACCCTCATCGCCACGAGATAAGTTCTCATAAATGACCTTAGTCATAACCGGTCGGCTTCGGATCGGCTGGACCTCCAACAGCTCTCTAGGCCCCGTCTCCGACGCTTCATCTCCCGGAGCTCCATGGAAAACCATGGAGCCCATTGGGATCTGCGACGGGTCAGGGGCCGCATGGGTACAACTCGGTCTAGTGCCTTCGTGGCCGCCCATTCACAGGCTTCCACAAGGGCATCGGCCGAGCTGTGAGCAAAGGAGGCAGGTGGGGGCCCAAGCACCGCCTGGAACCGCTCAGGGTCCATCAGGCGCCTAGGGTGGAACCATCTCATTGGCTCAACAACCCCACGACGGGGAGTGGCCAAACGGCAGACCAACCACAGGAGATGATGATCAGTCCATGGCAGGGGTATAATAATTGGAAAACACCCCCCCCCAGATCATCTAACCACCGACCAGATAGAAAAACCAAATCGAGCGTGTGACCCCCCCCCCCATGAGTTGGGCCCTGAATAACCTGCTTCAGGTCCATGGCCATCATGGAATCCATGAACTCCCGAGCTAACTCAGATGATCCCCCCAGGGATGGTAGGTTGAAGTCACCCAAAACCATAAGTTTTGGGAACTCAACCACCAGCCCTGAGAGGACATCGAGAAGCTTGGGCAGGGCTGCTGCTACGCGACTAGGTGAAAGGTACACCAGCAGCAAGCCCAACTGAGCTCTAGGGCCACATCTCATGAGGAGGGACTCACACCCGACTATCTGGACCATGGTGGCCTCCCGCGAACATAAGGTCTCCCTAGCAACTACTGCCACTCCACTGCCCCTACCCTGGGCCTGAGGCTGGTGCAGCACCCGGAAGCCTGATGGGCAAAGATCAGCCAGGGGGACACCGCCCTCTGGGCCCAACCAGGTCTCCGTAATGCAAGCCAGGTCTGCTTGCTCTTCCTCAATCAACTCACGAATGAGAAGAGCCTTATTCATTACGGACCTGGCATTAAAATACACGAGCCTGAGCTCAGGTGGCTGCTCATCCTCGCTCCCGGTACCACGGGCTGAAATTAGAGGGTCGGAGCGCATCACCGCTTGAAGACAGCGGGGACACGCTCCTAGATATTGGTACGGCCCTCTGTTCATACACCTGCGGCCATTCCCTACCGTCGTGGGAATGGGCAATCCCACAGCCCGCTCCGGGGCCCCATAGGCCCCCAACCCAAGCCCCACCACAGCGTGATCAATCCCAGGCCTGGTCTGAGAAACGGTTGGTGGAACCCCCCACCAGTTTCCAACCGAACCTGTAAACCCTCCCCCCTCCCTAACCCCACAAAAAATCTTGCTAAAAAGTGCACCAGGGGCCTCTTATTAAATTTACGATAGAGGCTCCTGTCCCTGCCTAACCATCTCTCGGGGTCCCAATGATTGGGCCCGTCATCAAGAGGAACTGTGGAAAGAAAGGCGGGATGTGCCCAGGAAGGGGGGGCACCCCTGAGCACAAGTAAGTCTGTGCTGGAATAGAATAGATAGACCATTGTCCGGGTAGGTCCAGTCAAGCAGTCCCATGGTCAATCAATCTGGGAGATGGAAATAGAAAGGTCGAAAATGTCCAATCCCCAGCTCTCTGCCACTGAGCTGGGTACCTTTCAGGTAACGTCCAAAGTAGAACTGGCACCTCCCTCTCACAGAGGGCCAGAATCTATCCTGGAACGGACAAATACCAACCAAAATAAGGCATACCTCCCTAGATCTCTCACTTCTAGGGAGGCAGCAGATGGTATAGGTTGGTATAGATGATATTACATACGAGCCGCCCTCTCACAGAGGCTCGTCCAAGACCTTAAGTCCAGTGGGTCCATGGGGGGAAAGAGAAAAAGAGCAGCAGTTATCAGGGATAGCAACCTGAAGGTGACAATGTTCAAGTTGGAGAGCACGGTTCTTCTCGAAGCAGGGAGAACAGGAGAGGCTGAACAGCAGATGGATGGACCCCAAAGCAAACAACTGAAGTCCAATGGCCAGAACATAAAGGCATAGCTAACTCGTATCGTCCGGCCAGCCACACACAGCACCAGCCATCGGACAGTCCGGCGCCAGCCGTAGGTCTCCCCGGCCGAAAACAGGCGAAGAACAGCCTCAGATAACCTCCAACGACAGACCATGAAGAAACCACAAACCGGCATGACGCTCCCATCCAGCTCACTGCCTGTTGCTCCACTGCTCCACCGCAGCGCCAAATCATCCTCCATTTCCTAGGCATACGAGGATTTCGGAGGCCACTCCAGACCGTGGCTCTATGGGCTCCGAAGATCCATTACTCAGAGCCCTCCAAGCTGCAGCTCCTCCCAGCTCTACCGGGACCTCCGAAAAAACGCCAAAGCTCTCGGATGGAATATGAAATGGAGGGCTGCAACTCCAATGAAAAGCCGACCCTTCTTTCTTCACAGCTCATTCGTCCCTCCGAACCTCGACACACAGAGAACACATCTCTGCAGACTCACTGGACCCCCGAAAGATTGCCAAGGATGCCAAAGACTGAGAACGCTCCACGGAGCTCAGCCCAGCACGTTCGCCATCTTGGGCATGCGCAGTATATATATGGGATAGATTTTATATATCAGGGGTAGATTTTACTTTTTCATGCCATATACATTTTTATAACCATTTCTTATGTAACATTACTCAATAATTATTGAGGTTCACAGTTTTCAAATACTAGAGATACAGAAAATAACTACATACATATATTGGAATTCAGTCCAAAATATAGGCAATAAGTCCATGCAGTTATATTATTCCAACACCTGAGCTGTATGTCTAATAAAAGAGGATTGGAATGAAAACTTATTATTCATGCTTTGAAGTATCTTACATCAGGGCTTTTCAACTTTTTCACCCGTTGTACCACTTTTAGGATATGGCAACATCTGAGTACCACCAGTCGCCTAGTAAGATGTGAAAAACTTGACAAAAAAAAGGAAAAAAGTGATGAAATACAGGTAGTCTTACAACAGTCTTACAACTTACAACAGTTCGCTTAGTGACTGTTCAAAGTTACAATGGCACTGAAAAAAGTGCCCCCCCAGCCACAGCTGAGCAAGACACCTGTCTGCCCACCCAGCAGTGCTCTTCCTCCTGTCTGAGGTTTTCATTGTTGTGAGCATTTCTGTTGAGGATTGGCAGAGTGGGTGGGGTGGGGGGGTGTTTGGTTTTTATTCCCCCCCCCTCTGTTGGGTGGTTGCAGCAGGTTTTGGTCACTGCACATGACCCTGGGTCAATGTGACCATCATAAATATGAATCAGTTGCCAAGCATCTGAATGCAAATCACAAGACCCTGGAGATGCTACAACACTCCAGTTGATCTGCACTTTTTCTGGGCTCAGCAGAAGTGCCAGAATCAGCGCCGAGCTCCAGCGGGAGCCTGGCGCTGATCCTGGCACTTCCACTGAGCTCTGACAGCCCTGCAGCTCCAGCCATCTCTAGCTCAGGCTTATGCTGTGCTGCCACCAGTTCAGCTCATTCTCCTCCCCCACTACCACTTTTCTAGGATGGTCACATACCACCTGCCAGGTGCCAATGTACCACAGGTGGTACACGTACCACTGGTTGAAAAGCCCTGTCTTACATGACCATCTTCTCTTACCTATTTTGCTCTGGTCTGACTCATATGCCTTAGGAGACTCCAGCAAAATGAGAAAGAGAAGGATTTTAAGCACTATTTTTCTGTTACTACATCTGTATTCTAAAATTAGAATCAAATTTTCAGAAATTTGATTTGCATCACCACTAATTTTATTGTTTTTTGCAGCTATTTATATGTGGATTGCTGACTTTCTTTAATTTGTTGTCTGGCAATGTAAGATTTTCTTTCCTACATTTTGTTTTATTTATTGTACCATTAGTATTTTATTATATTGTTCAG
Source organism: Daboia siamensis (assembly GCA_024449315.1). NCBI lineage: Eukaryota > Metazoa > Chordata > Lepidosauria > Squamata > Viperidae > Daboia > Daboia siamensis. Next base: position 5,275 of record JAKJMR010016119.1, read on the forward strand.
TAAATGTACTACAAACAGCCAAGAGTCTTTGTGATTACCGAGAATAAATATTCACAAATCATTTTTGTTATATTAACCTGTTTTAAGATCATAGGAAAATTATTTCATGCTATTTAAAGCAACTTTCCACAGGATATGAAAGCTCATTATTCCAGAAGCCTTGCAAATAATTAATATAAAATTCATCCTTCAATATCCTATAAAAAGGATCAGTGGATTACTGAAAGAACAGTTAATTTTCCCTGTCTCCAACCACTGTTGAACTTCAGAAGCAGCATCTGGACCAAGTAGACTGAATAACAAATGATTTAGTAAATAAACATTATGAGATAAAGAACTGAGGCAAGGCAGTTCCTTTTTAAATTTTATAGAATATATTTATATGGCAAAGTATAGTATAGTCATTGAAAAGAAACTGTACAATGAATGTCTTCATTACTTGCCAGGATTTAAATCAAATCAGATAATATCTCTAAAGCTAAACCCACTGAGCTTTTACTACAGTGATGAACTAGGATGACTGCAAAATGAAAATCTAGAAAATTAAATGTACTTTTTTGATAGCTGATTTGCATATATTAATAATTTATGTTTGGATTATTGCAATACACTTTACAGAGGGCTGTTCTTGAAGATCATTCAAAAACTACAATTGATCTAGAACATAGCGGCATGCACAGCATTGGTTGTTTCTGGGTTTGCTCCTGTTATGCATCTGTTTTGTGAGCTGCACTGCATACCAGTTTCCTTCCAAGTGCAATTCAAGATGTTTGTTATTACTTTTAAAACCCTACTTGGCATGGGACCAGATCATTAGTTGGATCTCCTCTCTCCAAGAGTATTTGCCTATTCTACCAGATAAGATGGGGTAAGGATGCATTAGGTCCCTTCCCTGAAATCTTGCCAAGTAGTACAAACATGGAAGCATGCTTTTCTATGCTATCCCTTATGGAAAACCCTCTCCCAGTGATTTGGCTAAAAGATCCAGCCTTTTAGCCTTTTGAAAGGTGATCAAGACTGTTTTTTTTTTATCTAGATGCTGGGATAGAATGAGGATGTCTGGAGTTGGTCATGGGGTATTCCAAGGAGATTGAGGCACTAGATTTTATTTTATGGTTTTAAGTTTTATGATTTTTATTTTTCTGGGTTTTATTGTTGTTGTGAGTCATCCAGAGTTGTTCTTTTAGATGAGGCCATACAAACCTTTTACATTTCTATCTGTCTCGCATGTTTCAATATCTTGTAAATTCATAAAAAAATGTGACGTAGTAAACACAGGAAGGACTCTCAAAATATAAATCAGCCTTGGAGCTAATTTTATCTTCATCACGTTGATCCAATTTTGGTCCGACTGATTAGATCTCCTCTCATTTATATTAAATACAGACAATGGTTTCAAATTTATCAATAGCAATTGCCTAGGGATTTTTCTACAAATATATACAACCTCAAACCCCAATCCTTATAACCTATCAAAATTATTGCTGTGATCCAGGGATATTCCATCTTATATATTCTATTTTATAAAATAACCAGACAGAATAATAACATGATATTGGTAACAAAAAGTTAGTGTTTGTTTATAAAATATAAAATATAACATATCTGCTTCCCTTATTGTAATTCCATTAAAGTTTTCAGAGCTTTAATTCTATAGACAAGCTTTAAAAAGGGGGGGGGGGAAGAATGCTAGATTCTATGATGTTACTTTGACATAAATTTTATCAAGCAGACCACTAGTAAGAGCTAAATTGGCAGTACAATATTTATTCTCCAGAATTACCACTTTCTTGCCTTACCTTCAACCACTCCAAATGTGAAAGATTTTATCCAGGTCCTCAGTCTCCAACGGCTGGATATTGTCACCACAACTGATAAATCTTTGGATTGAATTGTGAGTGGAAACTCTTTTATTTTTCTCTGATAACTCCCCATGGGGATTTCTTTCTTGGAACTTTTTCTTAACACACGTCACCACCACCTCAGAGATGATGGGAGAGACTTCCACGCCCTTATATTTTGGCAATTGTTTAAGATATGTCATCTTGAATTCAATCCCCATTTTCATAGTGGCCTAGTTATAAGTCCCTGAGGGGTGATATTCTTTCTCTTAAACTCCAGAAATTGCCAAGTAACCTTTGGCCGTTTCCTCCTCAGCTCTTTCTCCTGTTTCTTTTTTTCCTCATTTTCATTTCTGCTGTTCCTCTTTTGTTTCTTGTCACTTTGGGACACTTACACTGTTAAATATTCGGTTCTTGACCCATTAAGTGAGACAAAGTGTTGAAACAGCAACAAGTTTATTCTAACTCAGAACAGAACAGAAGCAAGCTAATAGCCGCTGCACAGCTGTTTATACGGTTGGCCTCTAGGTGGCGACCAATAGGTTTAAAGTAGCAGTTTCCCGCCCCAAACCTAATTATCAGCCTGGAGACAGCAAGTCTAGCTCATCAACAGTAACTGTTACATAACACAGATAAAGTAGGTCAGACATTAAGCAAGCAGTCAGACATTAAGCAAGTGAATTAAAACAGATAAGGCCAATACATTACATACACGGTGCTAAAAATCTTCTTACTCACACCATGACCAGCAACATTAGCTGGCTGTCAGAGTGCCCAACTGAGACTGCCATCATCATCATTTATTGGAGTTTGTGCCCATTCTAATCCATAATTTGAATATGGAAAGCTATATTTATAGAGACTCATCCATTTCAGCATACCAGCCTTACTGAGAGTAGCTTTATCTTTTTGAACTTCTATCTCAAGAATTCTTTGTGCAATAATTTTCTTAACTTCTTGTTCAGGTGCTGCTCAACAAGACAAGGAAGCTCACAACTCCTAATGTAATATGTATGTGGTATTATTTGGGAAAAGTCAACTGAAGCTTAGGTTATTGTATCAAACACAATTTTTAGAATTTTCATAGAAGAAAATCAACATAGCTAAGGATTAAATTGTGGAGTCCTTGGTACTCTCAGAGCTTGGTTATTTGCTTGCAAATGTATCATTACCCAGCTAGGTAACATCATCACTGCCATGCAAGTAACTCTTTACCAATAATTATATACTGAAGTCTCTGACTGCATACATAGTGTTTATATTCTAAAAGCATCTCAAACTTTGGCCACTGATTTATTTCATCCACACCCAATATACTCCTCAGATGATATGATTGTGTTTTAAGAATAATGCATGCTCTAGATCTCAGATTTCAGTCACATATACATATAGAAGCATGAGTATAACTTTAGCTTTACACTTCGATAATTGGAGCTAAAGACCCCAAATAGCTGTCATTCACTAAATTTTAACAGTGGACTCATATATATGCCACTGCTGTCAATAAGTTCCTATAGTGATGAGAGAATCATGACTCAGTCTTAGAATAAAACAATCCTAAGTAAGAAAAGGTGTTGACTTCCTTTATTAATTCACTATCTAAAAACCACATATATATTTGTTACTAAGTACACTTTTCAGTCATCCAACTCTTAATTCTGCACAGGAAAACTATACTAGTTTTAGTATAGTTTAATTATATATTATTAATCTATAGTATCTATTAGGCTAATCAGTCTGAACTATCTCAGGAAAGTTTTTCTAACTTCTAGGTCTTGTTAAAAAATTCCATTGAGGCTAATAGAATCTATGTGTCAGGACCCACTTCAAGCCCATATCTTAAGAAAGCAAAACTTGGAAATAATTTCTTCCAAGCAGGAACTTTTATTAAGAGTAGGTGATAACAGGCATAATAGGATCTGAGATTTCCCATGCAATGTAGTAGATTATAATATCCCCAAGCAGGACCCCACCCCATAGATTGACTGCCTGATGTTGGATAGCCAATCCCCAAATGTTAAGTCCATTGTGGGAACCAGGGAGATAACATCGGCCCATCTGCAGCTCACGCAGCAAGGGTCAGCAGCTTCTTCACATCTTTCTCTGAGAGTGTAGACATAAACCAGGCACTGAGGTTACATTCCTTATTTCCTCCTTTGTTCTTAACTGACAGTTTAAAAGATAGAGTTTAGAGAGAGAGAGAACGCAGGAAACAGGATGCAGACCCAATAAACAAAGTAAAGGATTTCATTGTAGCGAATAGAGGAAGTGAAAGTAATAGCCCTGCAGGCACATCCCCCCCCCCCCTTGGAAGTATGGCAAAACCCAGGAAAAGGTGGAATGAAATAGAAATGTAATGAAAAAGGAATGGGTTTTGACATCCTGTTCCCCTTAAAAATAGGAGAGATCCACCTGTAGAGAAAGCAAAACAGGTATATAGTCTGGTTTGTTGGGATATTCTGTATGAAACCTCTTTAGCAGTTTGGGTGCTCTGATGTGATGTTTGAGGACCCACTTGTTTTGTGAGGAGGGAAGGTGTTTCCAGGCTACTAGATAGAGTTGTCCCATAATACTCTTTAGAATCTAAGATTTCTTTTATCTCAAAGTGTTGTTCTCCTTCAACCATGATTGGAGGTGTTGGAGGGGGTAGTTTTGGCCATAAGAGTGACTGTTGTTCTTGTTTCAGCAAGCTGCAGTGAAAAATTGGGTGTACTTGTCTGAGATTTTTGGGTAGTTCTAATTCTACTGTTACTGGGTTTATGATTTTTTTAATTGGAAAAGGTCCTATGTATTTAGGACCAAATTTTTTACAGGGCTGTAGAGATTTTAGGTATTTTGTAGACAAATATACCATTTCTCCTACAATAAATGGTTTAGGCTCAACTCTTTTTATCCGCTTGTGCTTTGTATGCTTGTCTAGCTTCATCCAGGGCTTTCCTAATCACTGGCCAGGTGTTTTGTAATTGGGCTATCCATTCTTTCAGCAATGGGATTGCCGGTTCATTTGGGCGTAGTTCTGGCATAGGGTTGAAACTTTCACCAGTGGCTAATTGAAAAGGAGTGTAGCTTGTGCTGGAGTGGACTGCATTATTGTAAGCAACTTCTGCAAAATGGAGTAGGTCTGTCCAGTTCATTTGCTGGAAATTAACAAAGCATCTTAAGTATTGCTCGAGTACTGAGTTCAAATGTTCCATCTGTCCATTGCACTGAGGATGATGACTAGATGACAGTCCCTGCGTGGTCCCTAAGAGGGATAAAAATTCTTTCCAGAATTCTGATGTAAGTTGCACTCTCCTATCTGATATGATGCATTGGGGTGCCCCATGCAGTCTGTAGATGTGCTGCATGAATAGTTTCACTAAGGTTTTTGTGGTGGGGATCTTTTGGCAAGGGATAAAATGCACTTGTTTTAAGAACAGGTCTGTAACCACCCAGATGACAGTGTTTCCGTTGCTTTTTGGTAATTCCACTATAAAATCCATGGATATTTCCTTCCATGGGGCTGAGGGTTTCACCACTGGTTGTAGCTGTCTGGGTGATTTCCCTTGCAACCTCTTGGCAGCTGTGCATATTGAGCAGCTGGTCACATAAGTTTTTATGAACTTTTCCATGGATGGCCACCAAAATTGCCTTTTAATTAAATGTAAAGTTTTACAAATCCAAAATGCCCTGATGATCTTGTATCATTGCACAGCTGCATGAAATTGACCCTCTGGGTGGCTGGTATATATAACTTCTCCCCCACCCATGGCAGTCCATCCTTGATTGTGCACATGTGTATATTTTTCTGGAACCATTCATCTGTTTCTAAAGTTTTCTGGAATTCAATTCCTGTTTGGCTATTCAGCTGCGACTATATTTTGGCTTGGGCCCTGGTGGTTACTGGCACTGCCAGTTGTGGTTCGGTCATGAGTGGTTTAGAATTGGTGGCTTGCATCCTGTTATATTGGGGCATGCAAGACAATGCATCTGCCAGGAAGTTTTTTCCCCCTTGGCAAGTGTTTGAGCATGAAACGGAATTGATAAAAGTGCTGGGACCAACGGGCTTGCTTAGGTGTGAGCTTTTTGGGTGTTTTTAGTGTTTCCAAGTTTTTGTAGTCTGTCCAGACCTGAAAGGGAATTTTATTCCCTTCAAGGAAATGGCACCACGTAAGTAACAACCACCTCACAGCATACACTTCCTTCTCCTACACACCCCAGCATTGTTCCTTTTCAGTGAGTTTTCTGAATGTATACGCACATGGTTGCAGTGCCCCATCATTGTCTTCTTGTAATAATACAGCCCCCACTAACACATTGCTTGCGTCTGCCTGTATTAACAAAGTGTTTATCCGGGTCCGGGTGCTTCAGTATGGGTTCAGCAGAAAAAAGTCTCTTTAACCTCTTGAACGCCACTTGGCATTCCATTGTCCATTTCAGGGGCTGGCTGGGTTTCAATGAGGGCCCCCCTTTCATTTTTAACAAGTTCGTGAGGGGCAAGGCTATTTGGGCGAACAAAGGGATAAACTGGTGGTAGAAGTTTGCAAAATCCAGGAAACTTTGTAATTGCTTCCTTATGCAAGGTGGTGCCCATTCTAGTACAGCCCTGACATTCTTGGGGTCCATTTCGATGCCCTGTGGGGATATGTGATAACCCAGGTAGTCTATTCTTTCCTGGTGGAATTCACATTTTGATAATTTGGCATATAGGTGGGCAGCTCGCAGTTTTTTTTAAACTGCTCTGATTAGTTTGACATGCTCCTCTTTGGATGGATCAGTACATCCACCACCAACAGTGTTGTCTCCCATCCCGATCAGCAGTTGTGGGTCAGCAGGGAGTGGAGGCTGCCGAAGCAGTGGCTGCTGCCTCAGTGGATGTCCCCGTACTTCAACTTCTGATTCCCCCTCAGTGTCTCTCTGTCTGTGGTCCAAGGTAGTGGGGTGGCCGTGGGGTTCAGGTTTCTGATCCCCAAGAATGCCAAGGGATTTTCTCATCAGGTCAATAGCTTTCTCTAGGTTCCAATTCAAGTGCTGCACATGATCTCCTGCCTCTTCACTAAGGTGAAGAGATCTCTCCATTTCTTGCTTCCATTTGGGTTGGTGGCTGCCATATCTCAGGGTCACCTTCCTTGATCTCTTCTCCCACTCATCTTTCTTCCCAATGCCCATTGACCACTGAGGTTTGTGGTTGCATGTATCTCCCACTTCTTCTTCTGAGGAGTAGGATGTCTCAGATCTCAACAGCTGACAGGGTGCCAGCTGGAAGGAGGGCTCCCCCTTTGTGGTGGGTTCCTTTTTCCCTGTCTCGGTGTCTGACATTGTAGTTTTTGCGAAGTCCCTTGGTAAGGGTCTTTCTTCCAGGTTGACTATTACTGCAGATCCTGTCAAATGGCAGGACCCACTTCAAGCCCACATCTTAAGAAAGCAGAAGTCTTGGAAACAATTTCTTCCAAGCAGAAACTTTTATTAAGAATAGGTGATAGCGGGCATAATAGACAGGATATGAGATTTCCCATGCAAAGCAGTAGATTATAATATCCCCAAGCAGGACCCCACTACATAGATCGACCGCTCGATGTAGGATAGCCAATCCCCAAGTGTTAAGTGCATTGTGGGAACCGGAGAGATAACATCGGCTCATCTCCAGCTCATGCAGCAAGGGTCGGCGGCTTCATCACATCTTTCTCTGAGAGTGTAGACATAAACCAGGCACTGAGGTTACATTCCTTATTTCCTCCTTTGTTCTTAACTGACAGTTTAAAAGATAGAGTTCAGAGAGAGAGATAACGTAGGAAACAGGATACAGACCCAACAAACCTAGCAAAGATTGTCATTGTAGCGAATAGAGGAAGTGAAAGTAATAGCCCTGCAGGCACATCCCCCCTCCCCCTTGGAAGTATGGCAAAACCCAGGAAAATATGGAATGAAATAGAAATGAAATGAAATAGGAATGGGTTTTGACACTATGTTTCAATAATACATATTTTATTTTGCTGTTTTCCATAATTAACAGGTGTTTTCTGTATTGTCAACATTACATGATTTAGCTTCAATATTCTATTTTTTTTTTTAAAAAAAAATCCAAAGCATTTTATTAATATGCAACATGGTGGAACTAAGATAACATATGACATACAACCGACAATCTTTGCTGGCCTGGCGAGTTTCTAGTTGTTTTGGAACTGTTGGTGATACCGTTAAAAGTTGTTGGTGCTGTTTGAATCTGTTCTACCAGCAGCAAGATCTGACTGCTGGCCTAGTGATGGATTGTATTGCAAATCAGGGCTGTTTCCAGAGGAGGCAGAGGAGGAGAGGACCTTTAGCTTATGGAGCGAAGGAACTGGATGAGGCTGTCAGCAGGCCCAGAGGAAGAGAGAGAGGCTTTTGGAGGAGTTGGTGGCGGCGGCAGTGTGCTCCAGGGGTGAAAAGAAGCAAGGCCTCTTTAAGGAAAAGGTGGAAGAGTCAGGATCAGAAAAAGGAAAGAAGGCAAGGTTGTCAGAATACAAGCTAACTTGAGGGCTAATCAACATGGAGCCCCATTTCCATCTGTCCTGTTTACCATCTTTCACTCCCTAGAGACTAAAATGGAAAATGTGAAATTTGAGCGGGCCCCATACAAGGAGTATATATCGGAGGTGGTGACCCTTTGAGAGCTGTATGCAACGAAATTTCATTTTGATATATGCCGATTGGTGTACATTCAAAGTGACAATAAAGTTATCATCATCATATTCTGTATGTATTTGCAGGTTTCCTCCTTATCCTTCATTTTGAAAATCCTATCCAGAAATGCAATTAAGATTCTTCGGATCGAAAAGAAGCATTCTCTGAAAGTCTCTTAATCAACCTTTTTGTCACTTCTTCACTGGAAAGTAGTTACAAGTGATGAAAAAAGACTTACAGGCACTGAGATACTTGATCGCATCACAGGAATAGTGCAGAGACAAATGACAAATGAAAACAGGGTGCCTGTGGAAAAGATGAAAAGAATGTGTAGTTCAGCAAAACAATATTTTTCTGTGTAGGTTTTTCTCTTGAAGTATGGAAAAAGTGGCAAGCAATTTCTTATCTCTGGGGATTTCAGGGAGGGAATAATTATGAGTATTGCTATAGTCACTTTATTTGCTCTTGTTTATAGCTGTTGAGTGATCCAGTAGAAATCACAAAACGCAATGATTGTACAAAGAATTAATCTATAAGGTGGTTCCCATATTCATTTTAGAAATAACATAGCTAAACTAATATAAGTAATCTTATTTCTAATATGTCTTGAGAAGGTAGTATAGCTTTTTCTTATTTTTAAAGATATGAGACTACTCTGTTTTAACAAATTTGACTAATAGGCAAATAACCATATAATGTTAAAGTTATCTGATGAATGATAAGCATAGAGGCTTTGAGATAAGTTTGCATCAGAAATATTTTTCATCCTGAGCATACCTACTTATACTTACAATTACACATTGCAGAAGGTTTCTTTTCAATTTGCAGCACATAATAGCCTGTTTTGTATTGATTTCTGGGGAAGATATGGTAAGAAACAGAAGTGCTTGCTGGTGTTTTTTAAGCTGAACCACAAAAACAGATTCGTTTATTATAAGGTTAAACAATTTTTTTGCTTATATAGTAAAAGAGATATTGATTTAGCTATAGGGCTTGAAATTTAGCATCTGTAATCTAACTGATGAAGTCTATGATTATGTTAAATCTAAAATCAATTTGATAAAAATACCCAACAAGTTTAAAAGTTCAAAAATCATCTCAGGGTAAGCATAAGACAATGTTTACCATTAACTAAAGTAGATATTCTGCAAGGATGATTTGAGTTTAGTCTAAACTTCATTAAAGACCTGTTTCCATAACATTTAAAATGTTAAAAGAACTCTTAAGCTTGCAAAATCTCAATTTTAAATGCAAATGCTGCCAAAGAACAGCAAAAGTGAGGCAAAAGTCCAACAACAGTAGTTCAAAGAAGCCTTTTAGATGTCAATTCAAATAGACACCTTAGTGCCAACCAACTCTCAGTTGACAAAGATAGGGATTCTGGTTATGAAAAATGTTTGAAGCCCTTTGTCACTCTCTAAAACAGAAGGTGAGGTGCACAATTCTTTTAAGAACTTCACTCCACAACTATTTTAATGATTTCCTATAGTCATTTCCTCTAGTTTGATTGATTGATATAAAGATATCGAGCAAAAAATAGTTGTAGAGAAATATCGGTGCAATTTACACTGATGAATTTTTATTACAGTTTCAATTAACATTATGGGATGGACTATTCAAGATTATGTTGCTGTACTACTTTGGATCTACTTGCTAATTTCCCAGTTATTGGCACAAAGTAAGTTGCAATTTAAAAAACATGCATTTGGAACAGAAATGGTGTTTTTTTCTTTTTAAAATGTATATAAAAGTCAGAGCTAAATCAGTCTTCAACATTACACTGTTTGCCAGGCTACTAATTGCCAGGCTGCCTGCAATTAGTGCAGGTTCGCATCCCACCAGGCTCAAGGTTGACTCAGCCTTCCATCCTTCTGAGGTAAGTAAAATAAGGACCCAGATTGTTGGGGGCAATAAGCTGACTTTGTAATAATGCCGCTTGGTGTGTGTGTGAAAGCCCTAACAAGCAGGCATATACATAGAATGAAGGCTACTGCTAAACTTGTAAGCCGCCCTGAGTCTTCGGAGAAGGGCGGGATATAAATGGAATTAAAATAAATAAATAAAAATACTTTAATGTTGATGTACAATGATTTTAGATTGTTTATGTACAAAAAAATGAAATTTAACAAAAATTTAGGTTTCAAGGTAAATAATACAGATAAATATTGTGATGTTTAGCATAAGCTAAAGAAAACAAGCAACAACAATATAGACTATACTACAACTTTTTGGACAATATCCAATCTAGGTTGGTCACTGGGACCAAAGGTTTTGTCTTCTGAGCTTTTTGAGTTGTGCTGGAGCCCATTTTCATGGAACTTCTCTCTTCTTTTTGGACAGTGTTAATACATAAAGAAGATATAATTTAAAAAATGTTTTGAATAGGATTTAATGAACTTTTACTAAAGCAGTTTAATTCCAATATAATTTTGTTTGCATTTTATTTATTTTATCATTTTATTTATTTATTTGTCATTATTAATAATTCTTTTCCAGCAGATTTTGTTTATTAATATTATATATTGATTTTAATTTTGGCTGAGTTATCTTTCACAGATTGCATAAACATGTCCGTTATCTCTCCAAAATGGATTATTAATATTTTAGTTATTGCCCAATTGTGTTTTATTTATATCTATTATATTATTATATACTTAATAATTATGACAGCCTATAAGTTAATTAAAAATAAATACATAAAATATTTTTTGTCTTTATACAGAATAAACCTCCTAAAACCAATGGATTTAAGTTAGTACAATAATTCCATCAGTCTACTGTACTATAATTAAATTTGGATTAATCCATTGCTTATAATTAAAAGACAGATATAAAATTGTAGTGACTGGTATCATTGATTTCCTGGAATATCTCAAGAAATTTGAAGTTACATCAACATTCTCTTGTTACTTTATTATAAAATCCATTTTAGAAAGCAAAAATTATTATAGACAGGAAGAATAATCTATTAGTATGTGTTAGGAATATCGAACCATTTATGTGGTAGTTGCACAGGATTTTTCTTTTTTCAATCACTCTTACTTATTTCTTTTGAAGATTTATGTCCCCCCAGTGAATATTCTGATGAGGAAGACACCTCAGAAGAAACAGGTAGTATTTTAAAGATTGATTGATTCATTATTTGCCATTAAGTAATTTTTGACTCCTAGTGACCACATAGATTTTCTTCCTGGCAGTCTGTTCCTAATCTATTCTTCCAAGTCTTCCAACTGTGCATTCATCTCTATTGTAACTGAGTCCATTCACCTTGCTGTGGGTTGTCCTCTTCTCTTTCTTTCCCCCTTCCTAGCATTAGAAATGTTTCTAGAATGCTGGGTTTTTGCATAATGTGTCTGGCGTACGATAATTTGATATTGGCTATTTGTGCCTCAAGTTAGAACTCTGGTTTATTTCTTGGTTGATCCATTGGTTTGTTTTCTTGGCCATCTACAATATTCTCAGGACTCTTCATCAACACCAAAATTCATCCATAAATATGTACTCACAGTCTTTTCTTATACTTCATAAAAATCTTTTTCCAACTTCCCAAATGCTTTGTCCCAAGGAAGAGAATGTTTTATCTTAAATTCAGGTTGATTTGGAATTTATTTTGCTACCTTCTTCTGATTGTATTTGAATGGTGGAAAGTGCTGGAGACTGACAGAAAGTACCCTGAAGACTAGTTACAATTGTCTTCAAAGTATTTGATCTCAGAAAACTATAAATAAGGGCTAAGTCACTCAAGCCATGTTATATGGTTTGATCAAATGCAGAACAATTCTGAACAGTTTCTGTGAAATGGACCTGAAACATGTCAAAGTGTTTTTCTCCTTCAAAGAAACTGAAATTGAGAAATTGACATCCTCCTGAGACAAGGTTCTTCCATCTGCACTAGTTACGGGGTGTTTTGGGGTCCAATTTGAGGCGCTGGTAGTTACCTATAAAATACTATATGACTTGGGATCAGGTACTTGAGTGATTGCCTTTTCCCAAAGTCTCTACCCATCCAACAAGATCAAGCAAAAGGGGCATACTGCAGATCCCGTCAGCCAAAAAATGCCGGCTGCTAAAAGCCAGAAGGCAAGCTTTTTTTTGCAGTGGCCATTGCTCCATGTTCCCTTCTGTACCCAACCCTGTTAGCTTTTCATAAGGCCTTAAAAGCCTGGCTACGTTTTCAAACTTGGGGTGTCGAACATGACAATGGACCTATTCCCTAGCTATATTGCTAACAAGTCAAATATCTTGCTGTGTGATGTTTTTATTGTTTTAAAAATGTTATTTTATGAACTGTAAGCCAGCCGGAGTCATTGGCTCAGATGGGTGGCCATAGAAATTGAACAAATAAAATAAATAAATAAGGAGGCATAGGAAGACAAGTGGAAAATATAGCTATCCAAAAGTTTCACAGATACAAAGACTTTATCGCATTCAATAGGTCAGGAATAAATTAACTCCACTCACAAACATGATCAGTTTGAAGGGTAACAAAGGTCTATAAAAGATAAATGTATTTATAATTGCTATATAGAAGATCTGAAGCTGTCTTTTATATCTTTTCTTTTTTCTTTCTTTTATTATTTCCAAATTTATTTTTCAATTTTCTCTTTTTTTCTCCTCTAAGTTTATATTGTTTTTGCTCTGTAAAATAAATAGTCAGTAAAAATTTCTTTTAAAAAGTACATGGTGAGATAACCATTATCGGAGAGCATCAAGGATTCTATGGTGAAATTTATGGAAATCTTTTATACATGATTGCACATCATCTTTTTTTTTTTTTTGCCCAAGATGACGGCGGCTGCAGTGTGAGCTCTGTGTGCTCCGCAGCGGGCTTTACATGGGTCGGATATGAGACCTGACCGAGGCACAAAGCGGTTAGACAGCTTTAGAGGGTATCGGATATAGAGATGTCTTGCTAGGTGCTGCTTTTGGTGGTGCTGGGCTCTCCCTCCCCCCTTGGATAGCGGCGTCTGCCTACCGGCTTGGAGTTTGTTTGTGGTTGGGCCTGTCATCCGGGACTTGTCGAGTTTGCTGTGGGCTCTCTCTGGCTCCTGCGGTTTTCTTTGTTGCTTCTTCACCATGAGCACTCCCCGCTTGTCGGAGGAGTGGCAGCAACGATCGGGCGATCCGAGGACTTGGCTTGGAGCTGGGGTTTGTGTCAGTTTGGTGGGCGCTGCTTTCAGTGGCGCGGAGCCCTCCCTCTCCTCCCAAGTGGTGGTGGTGGCTTCCTTGCTTGGAAATCGGCCAGTGCCTGTTTTGCAGGCTCCTTTTCTTATCTTTTTGCCATGGACGTCCCCTGCCTGTCGGAGGAACAGCGGCGACGATTGAGCGATCCGGAGGCTTGGGTTGGAGTTGGGACTTAGATCAGCTGGTTGGCGCTGTTTCGGCGATGCAGAGCCCTCCCTCTCCCTCGAATGGCGGTGGTGGCTTTCTGACCTGGAAATTGGCCGTGGTTTCATCCTACCGCCGTGGATTTGCTGGACCTGCTGGATTTGCTCCTTATGCTGGTTGGCAGGCACTACCAGATCAGCCAGGATTACGCTTTAATGCCCAGTTGGGGGCTAGTGCTTCCCATTAATATGCCGGATTGGACCTGGGACTGGACCGTGGTGGGAGGACGGTCTTGGATTGTTCATCAACCGCCCCACTGGTGTGAGAGACCAGTTGGGGTAGGTTTGCCCCGGGATCCCTTACTCAGTCCATGACAGGCTAGATTCCTCAGCCGTAGTGAGAGGACGGTTGGGGTTTCTTTTCTTGAGTTCCACCTCAGGTGAGATCTGAGCTGGACTAATGGACTGTGATACACCTACTGGACTTTACGTTTATCAACACCATCAATCCACCCATTACTAACCATTATTAACATCAGTCCTATGCGGACATTTGTCATTATTGTATGATTTCCTTACACTACTCTGGAGCCGACTTGTATGCCCTCAGGGGGGTTTCTCCCTCTTGGGCTTGACCTGCTGCCCTTTCCTGCACTCCCCTTAATGATGGGCCCAACTGTTGGGACCCCGAGAGGTGGTTGGGCTTAGACAGGGACCTCGAGCGGAGACGTATTAAGAGGCCTCTGATCCACTTTTTAGTCAGTTATTTTAAAAGGTTAGGGAGGGTGAGGGGGGGAGGGGATTACTAACCGGCATCCAGTCCAGGCCGGTTTGGGGTCCCGGCGGGTCAGGGCTTGGGTTAGAGGCGGCTGGTTCTGGATGTGTTGGGGTGGGGCTTCAAATCCCCACGACGATAGAGAATGGCAGTAGGTGTGTGCGCACGGAGGGCCGTATCAACATCCGGGATCACGCCCCCGCTGCTTTTGAGTGGTGATGCACTCCGACCCTCTGGTTAACACCCTTTTGCCCGGGGGTGAGGGTGATCAGGACCCTGAGCTCCGGCTGGTTTACCTTAATGCCAGATCCATTGCCAATAAGGCTCCCCTCATTCGTGACTTGATCGAGGAGGAACGCGCGGATCTGGCATGCATTACGGAAATCTGGTTGGGCTCAGAGGGAGAGGTCCCTCTGATCGAGTTATGCCCCCCAGGTTTCCATGTGCTACACCAGCCACGGGCTCAGGGTAGGGGCAGCGGGGTGGCGGTGGTTATCAGGGAGACTTTATGCCCATGGGAGACCACCATTGTCCAGATTGGCGGGAGTGAGTCCCTCCTCCTGAGATGTGGTTCTCGGGTTCAGATGAGCTTGTTGCTTACATACCTGGTGCCCAGCTGTGTGGCAACAGCTCTGCCTGAGCTGCTTGACACCCTCTCAGGGTTGGCAGTGGAGTTCCCCAGGCTCATAGTGCTGGGTGACTTCAACCTGCCTTTCCTGGGAGGGTCATCGGAGCTAGCCCGGGAGTTCATGGCTTCCATGATGGCCATGGACCTGACCCAGGTAATTCAAGGCCCGACTCATGTGGGGGGTCACACTCTCGACCTGGTGTTCCTGTCTGGACAGTGGTTGGATGATTTGGGAGGGGGTTTACCGGTTGCTACCCCTCTGTCATGGTCCGACCATCATCTCCTGCAGCTGGTCTTCCATTATGCCACCCCCTGCTGCTGGATGGCAGAACCAACTAGATGGTTCCGCCCCAGGCACCTAATGGACCCTGAACGGTTCCAGATGGTGCTTGGGTCTATACCCATCACCCTCACTCACAGCCCAGTTGTTGCCTTGGTGGATGCCTGGGAAAAGGCAGGCACTGAGGCACTCAACTGTGTTGTACCCTTGCGACCTCTGACCCGGTGCAGATCCCGTTGGGCTCCATGGTTTTCTGCGGAGCTCTGGGAGATGAAGCGTCGGAGACGGGGTCTAGAGTACGGTTGGAGGTCCAGCCCGTTCCGAATCTGACCGATTGCAGTTAAGAACCTTTATAAGGTCTTATCTTGCTGCGATAAGGACAGCGAGGGCTAATTACTTCGCCGCCCTCATCGCGTCCGCAGATAATCGCCCGGCCGCCCTGTTTAGGGTGACTTGCTCCCTTCTTTTTTTTTTATTTAAAGAGTTTTACAAAAACAAGATTTTACAATATATCCCCAAATCCCCCCCACCCCAAACCCGCCCACTTCCCCCCCCCACTTCTCAGAGCTAAATACAGGATTATAGTTATAATAATCATATTCTAAATAAGAATTATGCATAATATACAATTAACCAAATTCATAATGTGCTTTAACTCCCCTTTAACATAAATATATACAAAGTACCAACACTAAGATCAATAACAATATCCCTCTAAAATCTACTCATAAACTAAATGGAACTTTTTAGTCCCATATTTGTGCTGAATATAATCTCCAAACTGAAATATATCTTTCCTGTGAATGATCTTTCAAGTAAGCAGAAATCTTAGACATTTCTGCAAGATTCAAAACTTTAAACACCCATTCTTCTATAGTAGGCAAACTATCCTTCTTCCAGTATTGTCCCACCAGTAACCGTGCTGCTATCATATTCAACATCAAATTGGTTTCTTTAACATCACAATCTACAACAATACCCGATAAAAACAATTGCGGAGAAAACTTTATCTTTCTCTTAAAAATCTTTTGAATGTTCCACCAAATTTTAATCCAAAAAGCTTTTATATTTCTACGTCCACCACATATGAAAATAGGTGGCTTCTAAACTACCGCATCTCCAACATTTAGACTGTACATTAGGATACATGTTAGACAATTTCTTGGGATCCAGATGCCATCTATAAAACATTTTATAAAAATTTTCTCTTAAGTTTTGAGCCTGAGTAAATTTAACATTTCTGACCCAAATTATCTCCCAAGTGTCCAGCGAAATTGGTTCCTGAATATTTTGTGCCCAGTTTATCATACAATCTTTAACTAGTTCCGTTTCCGAATCCAATTCAATTAAAGCATTATATATCCTCTTTATATGTGCACAATTTGAGTCTCTAATTTGTTTTACTAAATTTTGATCTATAATTGTGATGCCAACCTTTTGATCTAGCTTCCACCTAGCTTTCAATTGGGTATATTGAAACCAAGAGTGACTTATATTTTCTTGTCTTAATTCATCTAATGATTTAAGTTGCCAATCATTCCCTTGCAATCTAAGTAGTTCCTTGTAAGAAACCATATCCAAACTCACTCCCATAGATACGCCCTCTATCGCGTGTCCAGGAATTCCCCAAATCGGTATTTTATAATTTAACTTATAATAATACTTTCTCTAGACACGCAATAAAGCACTTCTAAGAATATGGGATTTAAAAGCCCTGTCCACCTTCTTATCATAAAGCTCCCTTCTTAAGCAGGAGGTGAGAGAGGAGCCCTTACAGGGATGGGCCGAGGAGTTTAGTCATCATCTGATGGACAAAATCGCTCAGATCTGGGCTGGCTTGGACTCTAACTGGGCGGAGTCTGATGCGGAGGAATCAGATGGTCTTGAGCGTGTCATCTGGACTGAGTTCGATCCTGTTTCCCCTGATGATGTGGACAGGATCATGGGAAGGCTGAGCTCCACCACCTGTTTGTTAGATCCGTGCCCCTCCTGGCTGGTTTATGCGGCCCGGGAGGGGACACGAGGCTGGTTCCAGGCAGTAATAACTGCTTCTTTTAAGGAGGGTGTCTTCCCCACTATCTTGAAGGAGGCGGTGGTGAGACCCCTCCTCAAAAAGCCTGCCCCGGACCCGGCTGTTTTAAATAACTATCGTCCAGTCTCCAACCTTCGCTTTCTGGCGAAGGTTATTGAGAGCGTGGTGGCGCATCAGCTTCCTGGAGGAAACTGATTATCTGGACCCGTACCAATCGGGTTTCAGGCCCGGGCACAGCATGGAGACGACATTGGTCACGCTGGTGAATGACCTCTGGCGGGCTCGGGACAGGGGTTGCTCCTCTGTCCTAGTCCTATTAGATCTCTCAGCGGCTTTCGATACCATCGACCATGGTATCCTACTGCGGCGTCTCAGGGGGCTGGGAGTGGGAGGCACCATTTTATGGTGGTTCTCCTCCTATTTCCTGGGCCGCTCGCAGTCGGTGTTGATGGGAGGGCAGAGATCCACTCTGAGGCCTCTTGTTTGCAGAGTCCCTCAGGAGTCGCTTCTCTCACCCTCCTGTTCAACATCTACATGAAGCCACTGGGCGAGGTCATTTGTGGTTTCGGGGTGGGGTATCATCATTTTTTCTCCACCCTGAACCAGCCCAGCGATGCCCTCGCCATGATGTCCTGTTGCCTGGAAGCGGTCCAGGTCTGTATGGGGAGAAACAGGCTTCGTCTTAATCCTGCCAAGACTGAGTGGCTGTGCATATCAGCATCTCAGGTTAACCAGATTATTCCATCTTTAACGATGGGGGTGAGGTGTTACCCCCCGTTGATAGGGCTCGCAACTTGGGTGTCCTCCTGGATTCACGGCTCAATTTTGAAGACCATATAGGAGCCGTGACCAGGGGGGCTTTTGCCCAGGCTCTCCTGGTGCACCAGTTGCGACCCTACCTGGACTGAGATGCCCTATGCACAGTCACTCGTGCGCTCGTGACCTCCCGTTTACACTACTGCAATGCTCTCTACATGGGGCTGCCCTTGAGGACCACTCGGAGGTTTCAGCTGGTGCAGAATGCAGCTACGCGAGTTGTGATGGGGGTTTCCCGATACTCCCATATAACACCTCTACTCCGTGAGCTGCATTGGCTTCCGGTTGCCCTCCGGGTGAGATTCAAGGTGCAGGTGATGACCTATAAAGCCCTTAATGGCTTGGGTCCAGGTTATTTGAGGGAACACCTGCTGCCAGCATCAAGTTCCCTTCGTCCAGTACGCTCAAACAGGGAGGGTCTTCTCAGGGTGCCGTCGGTAAAAGATTGCCGGCGGATAACATCCAGGGAGAGGGCCTTCTCTGTGGGTGCACCTGCCCTCTGGAACCAGCTGCCCGTGGAGCTTAGGACTGCCCCTGACCTTCGTTCATTCCGCCGGGACCTGAAGACCTGGCTCTTTGAGCATTCCAGCCCAGGCTGAGAATTTTTAACTGGGGTTTTTATTTTTAGGGATAATTTAATCTTTTTAAATTGTTTTTTAACTTTTGTATTTTGTATTGGTTTGATTTTAAAATACCCTGTAAACCACCCTGAGTCCTTCAGGAAAGGGTGGTATATAAATCTAATAAAATAAAATAAAAAAAATAAATCATAACTGAGGATAAATTAAATATATAAAGTGGCACAAATGGAAATTATAACAACCTTGCCTTGAATCCTAAGTTGTCCAACTATTTTCCAGTGACAACTAAATAATGTAGAGTGAGAAGTGAAGCTGATGGAGAACAGGTAAACTGTCTGAGCCAAATATATGCATAAATAATGTAATGTATGTTGTTAAAGGGATTTAATAGTTATAAACATAAGTTCTCAGGTTTGACAGTTCTTTGACAGCTGACAGCTCCACACGCGGCTACCGCTAACAGCTCCACACACGGTTACCGCTGACAGCTACCAATAACAGCTGTGACCTGACAGCTCCACATGCGGTCGGCAGGGATTGGTCGAGCAGAAGCAGCGGGAGAATCCCTGAACAGGGATTGGCCAGGAGTCTGCCAGCGGGACTATATAAGGGGGTTTAAAATGCTCTAACATTGTTCCTGAGGAGATGAATATACAGCTGATCTCACTCAAGCCTGCTGTCCTTTTTTCGACCGGGAACCCGCCGCTACAATACATCTGGTGACGAAGGTGGTACTGCTTCACGGAGCAAATACAGAGCGAAGTCACGAGCTGACCATCACTGAGCTGAAGTCACTGGGGGAAAATAGCCCCACAAGACTTGTGAAACAGCAGGCACCAGGACAACATGACATCGTTGGGACAAATAAGAGAATTTGACATCAAATACCCTGAGTGATGGGAATCACACTTCGGGCAGGTAGAAGGGTACCTTCTATTCAATAAAATTACTGAAAACTGCCTGAAGGCTGCAGCGTTACTATGCCTCAGTGGACCTGCTGTCTACGATGTCGCCGCCGGCCTTTGCAACCCGGGCCCAGTCAACACCGTCCCTTATGCGGTCCTGACTGACCTATTGAACAAGCATTTCATACCAGCTCGTTCAGAGCTACACTGGCGACTGCAGTTCGCCCAGCGGACTCAGCGGCCAGGAGAAGCCGCAACAGACTTCGTTGCTGCTTCAGACACGCCGCTTGCTGGTGCCATTTCCCGGACTTAGAAGATAGGATCCAGGACCAGATCGTCCTAGGACTCCTCGACAAGTGGCTCCAAAGGAAAATAGTTGCCAAACCAACTATGAGCCTCACTGAGGTTGTCAGTGAGATCCTGGCGTACGAAATGACTTGTGAGGAAAACCTAGACCAGCCCTCCAATGGACCTCAGGGGTCAATACATCTTTGCAACTCAGCCGACAACAAAGAAGAAATAACAGATCCCGACATCGGAATCGATGTAATTCAACAAAGCTACAAGAAACCTCTGTCACAGCGAGGTGCCGCAAGGCCTCCAAACAAACCACCGGCGTCGACCTACCAAAACCCCCACACACCAAACAATGGTCAGAGATGCACCAGCTGCGAAGCAGCCTACCCACGGGCATCCTGCAAATTCAGAAATGCCAAATGCGACGAGTGTGGCAAAACCGGGCACATCCATACCGTCTGTCGCAGCCGGAACTGAGGGAACATCAATGACCTGGATTCAGCCCTACCAGGTATGACAAACCCCTACACCCCATGCACAGAGCCCCCCTGGCCCTCAGTTCAGATTACTAACTGGAGAGGAACACCTGATAACCATTTAAATGTCCATCAGTTGCTAAGGCCCAAAATTAGAATCAAAGTCCATTTACAGGAAATTCCCTGCGAAATGGAGGTGGATTCAGGCTCCTCGGTCTCCATAATTTCTATGGAGACCTATAACACAATCTGTGGCCTTAGCAAACAGCAAATTCCCCTAAAATTTATTAAAATGAGATTGGCTGACTTCCAACAGGCCCCAATTAAGCTTAAGGGAATAGCCACCCTAAACGTTAGATTCAGGTGATTCCAGGGCCCACTTGAAGTATTAGTCACCCAGGGAAAGGGGGCCAGCTTAGAGGGACTCATCTGGTTCAAGGCCTTGGGTATTTGGTTAGGGGGAGTCCACCTTACCCAGGCCAAAAGCCTCAAATCCATCTGCAAACAATTTGCAGACATATTCGATGGTTCCCTAGGAAGGTACACGGGGCCCCCAATCTCCCTAAAATTTAAACCTGATGTCCTTCCTGTTAGAAGTAAGGCCAGAAGAGTTCCCTTCTCCCTCAAACAAAAAATTGAGGACGAACTGGAGCGCTTAGTAAAACTAGGGGTGCTAGAACCCATGGAAGGAGGGACCTGGGAAACCCTTATAGTCATCCTCGTGAAACCTAACGGGAACGTGCGCATATGCATTGACTATAAAGCCACCCTCAACCATGCTCTCAACCCACATGCTTACCCTGTTCCTTCGGTGAAGCATGTCCTCTCCACCATTCAGTCTGGCGCCATCTTCTCCAAGCTAGATCTCATGCATGCTTACTTGCAGCTCCCTGTTACCAGGGAGACGGCAGACGCGCAAACGATAGTTACACACCGCGGGGCTTTCAAAGTTCACAGACTGCAGTTTGGCATTTCTGCCATGCCTGGGATTTTCCAGGAAGTCATGGAGCGAACTTTGAAAGGCATTCCGGGGGTGTGTCCTTACTTCGATGACATCCTAATTGCTGGGGAAAATGAAGAGACACTAGCAGAGAGACTACAAACAGTACTTAGCAGATTTCGTACTGCTGGGTTAAAACTAAAAAGGGAAAAATGTTCAATTGGGGTGACATCCATAGAATTCCTGGGCTACAGGATAGATGCACAGGGGATCCATCCAACAGAGTCCAAGGTAAGAGCTATTAAAAGAGTCCCTACTCCAAAAGATAAAGCAGAGCTTCAAGCCTTCTTGGGGCTCTTAAATTTCTACCATACCTTCCTTCCTCAGAAAGCTGCAAGAGCAGAACCTTTACATAGATTACTAGATAAAAATGCCCCATGGTAGTGGACCACACTCCATGAAAACTGTTTCAGGAACCTAAAAGAGCTGATATCCAGCAATTCTACCATCACCCATTATAATGAGCATAAACCAATTTGTATCACATGTGACACATCCCCTTATGGGGTTGGCACCATGCTAAGCCATCTGGAGGAAGGAGGGGTCCAGAACCCAATAGCATATTACTCACGGACATTAACAAGGGTGGAGAGGAATTATGCCCAAATAGATAAAGAAGTGTTAGCCATTGTTGCAGGGGTTAAAAAATTCCACGATTACCTATATGGCAGAGAATTTACAATCTTTACAGATCACAAGCCCTTGCTGGGGCTTTTCACCATGGACAAACAAACCCCCCAAATTCTGTCCCCTAGGGTTCTGTGCTGGTCCACTTTTTTATCAGCATATACGTTCAGATTACTTCACAAGCCCGGCAAAGACATGTGTCATGCTGATGGGCTTAGCAGACTGCCTTTAGCAGACATTGATCCAGCCCCAGCCCCAGGGGGACAGATCTTGGCCATCGAAGAATTGCCAGATTGCCCCCTGCAAGTGAAAGATATAGCTTCTGCAACAACCACAGACAGGCTCCTCAGCAGGGTACTGGGTTGGGTAACCTCTGGCTGGCAGGCCCATAGCCCAGGGCCTGAATTCCAGGCCTACTTTAATAGGAGAAATGAATTATCCACCCACCAAGGGTGCATCTTATGGGGAAGCCGAGTAGTCATCCCTGAAAAACACAGGCAAAGAGCCCTCTTAGCCCTGCATGAGGGACACCCAGGGGTGGTAAAAATGAAGGCCTTAGCTCGCAGCTACCTTTGGTGGCCGGGGTTGGATAAACACATAGAGGAGCATGTTTCTGGATGCCAGCCATGCCAACAATCCAGACCAGTGCCACCACACGCACCCCTATACAAGTGGGAGTCAGCCCGCAAACCCTGATCAAGGTTCCACATAGATTTTGCAGGATCCTTCCAGGGGCAACTGTTCCTTATCATAGTTGACAGCTATTCCAGGTGGCTAGAGGTCATTCCAGTTAGAAGCCTGACTACAGCCAGCACAGTACAAGTGCTTAAGGGGCTCTTCACCACGCACGGTCTCCCCGATATTATAGTTTCAGACAATTCACTCTGCTGATTTCCAGAATTTCACCAGGGCCAACTTGATTAAACATATCACCTCGGCTCCGTTCTGGCCATCCACTAACGGCCTGGCTGAAGTCATGGTCTGGACAACCAAGGACATCTTACGATGCATCATTGCTGGAAATTGGCACCAACGATTGGCTCAGTTCCTTCTGGCCCACCACTCAACCCCTTGCACAACCACAGGCAAAAGCCCAGCTGAATTGCATTGGGGCTGCCGCCTAGTCACCAGACTAGACAGGCTACATCCGGACAGAATGGCAGCTGAGACAGAATTGCCAGCCCCCTCCAGACAATTCGACATAGGGGACCATGTGTGGGCCAGGAACTTTGGACTCAGAAAAAATGGCTGCCTGGGGTAGTCATCCTTCGCACAGGGCCAATATCATATCTTGTTGAAGAGGAAGGGGGTCGGCAATTGAGACGTCATATTGACCAGCTGAGGAAAAGGGGACCTAGCATCCAAACCCCAGCACCAGCGGAACATCCAGCAACTTGGGAGCCAGGCAGCTTTAGCCCCAACCCTCGGACAGAATTCGAAAACCTCCCAGACCCAGTAGAAACCTCTGGCCTAGGGGAAAATCCCTGCGCCACCCTAAATCCCCAGAGCAGCCAGGTCCCCACGACCTGGAACCCCCCAGCTCCTACATCCTCGTCTACCCAAGAAAGCCCGGTTGGCAATTCTCCCAGACGCTTCACCAGAGCTAAAAGACCACCTGTTTATTTAAGGGATTACGTATGGCCAGGCGGCCAATAAGCAGGCAACAAGTTGTTTAAATATTGTTAACTGTTTAATTATTGGGGGGGAAGGGATGTAATGTATGTTGTTAAAGGGATTTAATAGTTATAAACATAAGTTCACAGGTTTGACAGTTCTTTGACAGCTGACAGCTCCATACGCGTCTACCGCTGACA
This sequence comes from Daboia siamensis, assembly GCA_024449315.1. Lineage (NCBI taxonomy): Eukaryota > Metazoa > Chordata > Lepidosauria > Squamata > Viperidae > Daboia > Daboia siamensis. Next base: position 29,316 of record JAKJMR010016119.1, read on the forward strand.
GCTCCACATGCGGTTACCACTGACAGCTACCGATAACAGCTGTGACCTGACAGCTCCACATGTGGTCGGCAGGGATTGGTCGAGCGGAAGTAGTGGGAGAATCCCCGAACAGGGATTGGCCAGGAGTCTGCCAGCGGGACTATATAAGGGGGTTTAAAACGCACTAACATTGCTCCTGAGGAGACGAATAAACAGCTGATCTCACTCAAGCCTGCTGTCCTTTTTTCGACTGAGAACCCGCCGCTACAATACAAATAAAGTCAGTATAAACAATAATATTTTTACCCCATCTCTTTTTATCTCTCCAATGAGAATTTTGGGTAGCACTAGTGGCTACAGAAGGAGCAGAGAAACTTTTGTGAATGACTTTTTGTAAATTATATGTGTTCATTTACTGCAAACAAATGATCAATGTAAATCAGTATTTCTCAACTTCAGCCATTTTAAGATCTGTGAACTTCAACTCCCAGAATTCCCCAACTAGCAACGCACTCATTCCTTATTTGTTAATTATTTTCCAATCACTATCATTTTCGTGCGGTATGGTAGTCCTTGTTCAAAGTTGCTTGGTTATAACATTGTTAGAACACATAAGGACTGTAATTAAGATGATTTGCAAATTTGATTGAATCCATAAACAACCTTTTGTAGCCTGACCCTACATTTTGGCTTTTCATAACTATAAATATTGAGTTCTAAAAATTCACAAATGTTTCACTATAGAAGCATGTCAGGCAAGAGAATCTCTAAACAAAATATTCAGACAGATTTCATTATACAAATGTCATGTTTTATTTTTCATTATGATTGACCAGATTCTTCATACAATGAAGACGAATTGTGTATAAATTATATAATAAAAAATATCCATAATGAACAGATGAAGATCTTGTGGGAGCCTGTAGAAAGGTTTACTGGAGGGAAATTTACGGTGTTTTATAGGTAAGTATTATTGAAAGACTGTACTCAGTTATATGGGAGGCATACAAATTTAATAAATAAATAAATAAATAAATAAATAAATAAATAAATAAATAAATAAATAAAT
>JAKJMR010016119.1:30373-68183 GCA_024449315.1 Daboia siamensis
AATAAATAAATAAATAAATAAATAAATAAATAAATAAATAAATAAATTTTACTTCCTTTGAACAATTAAGTTTTAATGCTAAAAGTTCCTTTGAATAAGTAACACAGTTTTACAAACAACATAAATGGTGTTCTTCATCATTTTTCCTCATTCTTTTGTTTTGTCTGGAAGAATATTTTTACTACTACAATAGGCCTCACTTTTTCATTTTTTAAATCCTTGAGAGCTTTTAAACAATGACATTGATATGAAGATTTACTGTACATTTTACTTAAAAGAAAAAATTGAGCAGCAAACACATCATTAATTGAATTTCAGTGACATAGTTTTGGGCTAGGACCACAGAAGGCTGACTTTGATGTAAGTGGAACTAAATGAAATTAATAAAGAAATAAATGCGCCTTTAAAAAAAAAATCCTCTCTGAATTGTGACTCTAATTGGCGAATACCAATCTGATTTCCACAAATATCCATTGTTAATTCTACTTTGAAAAATCCAGATGCAATTTTTATCTTATTGGCTAAACATTCTATATTTTTGACACTTTCACTAACCTAAAACCTAAGTATGAGGTTTACCATTACCATTGATCTCACTGAACCTTCTTTAATGCACAGTTCTAACACTCTGTTCAGAATTATCTGAAGATATATTTTTGTAGAACTAACCTACAACCTAATGAGAGTATGATATTTTATAGCAATGGTAAGCAAATACAGTAGATGCTGAAAACAAAAGCTACAAGTGGGGCATCAGAAGTCTGAGATGAAAAATCAGTGATGATTTTTCTTGCAAACACCCATCCTGTGGGGAAAAAAGAATGAAGCTTTGCATACAGGTAGTCCTTTACTTACAACCACTCTTTTAGCATCATTCAAAGTTACAACAACAGTGAAAAAAGTGACTTACAACTGGTCTTTGTATTTACAACTGTCACAGATCTCCACAATTATTTGATCAAAACTTGAGCACTTGGCAAGCATCTTGTATTTATGACTGTTGCAGCATCCCAGGATCATGTGATTGAGACCTTTCCAGTTGGCTTCTAACAAGCAAAGCCAATGGAAAAAGCTGGATTCACTTAACAACCCCATGCTTCACATAAAAATTGCATTGATTTTCTTAACAACCATGGCAAAAAGGTCATAAAATCAGATGCAACTCACTTAACAACCACTTTGCTTAGCAACGGAAATTCTGGTCTCAGTTGTGGTTGTAAACTGAAGACTACCTATATAGCCTTCTATTGGAGGAATGAAAGTACAGAGTTATTTAGATTAAGTTAAGGGAACTGTAAATGCTGCTGAGAGGCAGTGGAAAAAATAATCAAGTTTATCTACTGGGGCTATTATTATATCTTTAATGCAAACTAATGATTGCATTGGTTTTGTCACAAGGTAACCAGAAGAATGCAGGTCAAAATATATTCAGATGGCTGGAGGACTGGGCTTCCTTTACAGAGTCAAAGCCAACACTATGTTGACTATTTTGGTCTCCTTGTGGACATCCCCAGTAGTTGCACTTTATATATTATTTTTGCACTTAAATTGAAATTCAGTTATGACTGAATTCTTGTCACCTTAGAAAATGGATGAAGTAGCTGTTAATCCCACTGATTTTGCCTTCACATGTTTATTGTAGTACAGATATGTAAACTGCCCTGACAGTTGGAAACACAATATTGGATTTTTGTTTTCCACTTCCACTCTTCTCTTATTCTAAGGACAAATGTTAGGAGTTTGGGTGTAAGAATGGTTTGTAGTAAAAGGAATCGGTGGTGATTACAGTCCTGTGGTTGTGTGGGTTTTTCCCATTACACCGGAGACATTATGCATCATGCAGTATGTGGTTCAAAAGGTTACCACATTCAAACCTAACTTCTGAAACATTCTTATATAATGCTGCTGAGCAGTAAATATCTCATTGGCAGAGAAAACTAACAGTGCCAGCTGTAACAACCAGAATATCTGCAGAACACTTTACTATCATTGTGCCTCCCTGGCATTTTATGTTTTGCTGTTATTACCATTTTTAAAGGAGAAAACAGATGGAGTCTGTTGTGAATCTAAGAAGTGACTGTCCATCCTTGTCAAACATTTAAGCCAGTCTGCATTGACTTTTTATATTGTAGAAAGACTGACATTAGCACAAGGAGTTGGGTTTATTTTTTCCCTGTCTTTTCTTTTCCTTTTTTCAAGTTAATATTGTTAAATCTATATTATTTCACTGTTGTAGTGTATGCCTTTAAAACATACATGGAAATGTCAGCACAGCAGGGGGCTGGACAGCTCCAGGCTATAACCGCTTTGGCGGGAAAGCCTGAATAGAGCGAGTCGTTGACAGCCCCAGGGCATGGTCAGCTCTGGCAGGAAGCCAGGGTTTAAATCCATTGGCCACCTGCACTGGTGGGAAGCCCAGGTTTAAATCTATTGGTCACCATTCACCTGAGCAGGTATAAAGAGACGCCAGGTAACCCCTTTGTCCCAGCTTCATTTCTGACTCAATAAAGAAATACTACCCAGCTCGAATGTCCGTCTCTCTGTTCAACCACATGACATTGCACTGGTGACGAAGGTGGGATCCTGCACCGGACAACACTAGCTGCGGATGGACTCCAATCGGCAGCCCCAGATCAAGACGTAGGACGACCGAGACGGAATGGCACAACTGGGTCAGTATCCCCTTTTCAATAGCACCCGCCCAGAGGAATGGGAAGCCTTCGTAGGGCAGCTCGAGTACTACCTATGGGCAAACGGGGTGAAGGATGACCGGCAGAGAGCGGCGGCGCTACTCTGCAGCTGCAGCACGGAAACGTACCAGCTGGCGGTCAGTCTCTGTGCACCCGACAACATCCACTCCGTTGGGTACAACGGGTTGCTGGCAAAACTGACCGAGCACTTCAAGCCTGAGACGTCTGAGATTGCCTGGTGGTATCGTTTCGAGAAGCGGGACCAGTGGCCGGGTGAGTCTGCCAAGCAATACATGGCCGCCCTGAGGCAGGCAGCTTGCCTCTGTAATTTTGAGAATTTAGAGATCCGGCTGCGGGATCGGATCGTCTGTGGGTTGAGGGACAGGAAGCTGCACCAGAAAATTTTTGCAAAGCAGAAGCTGACCCTGAGGGATGTCCAAGAGGAATTCCTAGCCTGGGACGCAGCCGAGGAGTCCGACGCGAGGGAAGGCGGATCCATCCACCAGTTGAGCGGTTGCAGCGATGCGGACGGGGCAGAGTTAGAAGTGGACACCATCAACCGACAACAGCGACCCAACCGACACATCACCTCCAACCGAGATGATGTGAGGGAGCCAAGACCAGCCGCGGTGGACACAAGATGCCAGGAGTGCAGGTGCGGAGTGAACGGCCCCCGGTCTACCCAACTCCTCGGCTACAGCGTGAATCGGCCCTGGTCTACCCAGCATTGCGGTTGCGGGCCTTGGTCTACCTAGCACAGCGGCTGCAGACAACCCCGGTCTACCCAGTATTCCGGTTGCGGCATGAACAGCTCCCGGTCTACCCATTGCGCCAGCTGCGGAGGACAGCATCCCTGGTCTACCTGCCGTTTCAAGTCGGCCAAGTGTCGGGCATGCGGGAAAACCGGGCACATCGCGGCGGTCTGCAGGAGCAAGCAGCGGGATAGCCTGCACGAGGTGGAAGCAGAGTTCCAGTTCGCTATAGGTACTGGGGAGCGGTTGCCGGGACTGACGGTCAGCCACATGGCAGGACAGCTGGACGTTTCTCTAACAGGGGCCCCTGCGGCACTAACCCCAAAAATAAAATTGAGGGTGAAGCTGCAAGGGGTCCCCTGCACGATGAAGCTGGACTCAGGGTCAACCGTGTCCATCATCTCCGCCAGAACATTTAAGGAGATTTGCAAGTGGAGTGGCCAACGGGTTCCCTTGAGGCCATCCAGACTGACCCTCTCTGACTTTCAAAATTCACCCATTAACGTCCGGGGGGAGGCGTTGGTGAGGGTTCACTACAAGGGGTTTGAGGGCAAATTAAGTGTACTGGTCGTCGAAGGCCAGCGGACCAGTCTCGTGGGGTTAGGGTGGTTCAACGCGCTGGGCATCGGAATCACGGGGATTCACCAGACGTGGAGCTGCCTTTCCCTTGAAGCTGTCTGCAAGGATTTTGCGGATGTGTTCGACGGGCAGCTGGGAAGGTACACAGGTCCCCCAATCTCATTTAAGTTAGACCCCCAGGTGCAACCCATAAGAATGAAGGCTAGGAGGGTTCCGTTCATGCTAAAGCAGAAGATAGAGCGGGAATTGGACAAGCTGGTAGACCAGGGGGTGCTAACGCCAGTCGATGGAGCGGAACGGGAAACCCCCATCGTAATGCTGCTTAAGGCAAACTGCGAAATTAGAATTTGTGCCGACTATAAGGGGACAATCAACCGGGCTCTGAGCGCTCATTCATACCTGGTTCCTGCGGTAAACAGCATTCTGGCGTCCCTGCAAGGTGGGTCGGTGTTCGCTAAACTGGATCTTGCCCAAGCTTATCAGCAGTGCCGGTAGACCCAGGGGCTGCTAGAGCACAAACAATCATCACACACAAGGGGGCATTCCGGGTAGACCGGTTGCAGTTCGGGGTCAGTGTGGCTCCTGGAATATTTCAGGAGGTGATGGAAAGGACTCTCAAGGGAATACCAGGGGTTTGCCCCTATTTCGATGACGTCCTGATCGCAGCCAGCTCCGAGGACGTTCTGGCAGCCCGATTGAAGGCAGTACTTGAGAGGTGCAGGGGTGCAGGGTTGAAACTCAAAAGGGAGAAATGCAAGATTGGGGTAACTGAGACAGAGTTCCTGGGGTTCAGGATTGATGCTCAAGGCATCCACCCATCTGCATCCAAAGTCAGGGCAATCAAAGAAGCTCCTACTCCCAAAAACAAGCCTGAGTTGCAGGCAATCCTGGGCCTCCTCAATTTTTATCATGCATTCCTGCCACACAAGGCTATGATTGCAGAACCCCTACACAGGTTTCTTGACAAGCAAGCATCCTGGGACTGGACTGACAAACACATTCAAAACACTAACACATTCAAAACGCTGAAGAACCTGTTAGCAAGCAATGCCACAGTCACCCACTTCAGGGAGGACCAGCCAATCTGCCTTGCTTGCAATGCATCCCCTTATGGGATTGGGGCAGTTCTCAGCCATTTAAGGGAGGATGCAACTCAGGCCCCCATCATCTACTACTCCTTACTTCTCCAGAAGGCATGAACTGTCCACACACAAGGATGCCTTTTGTGAGGAAGTAGAGTCATCATCCCCATGAGGCTCAGAGAAAGAGTCCTCCAGTCATTACACGAGGGCCACCCAGGAATAGTAAGAATGAAGGCCCTGGCAAGGAGCTACCTGTGGTGGCCAGGGTTGGACAAGGAGATAGAAGGACTAGTAGCGGGGTGTTACACATGCCAGAGGACACGGCCAGAATAACCACATGCACCAGTCACAAGTGGGAGGAAACACACTCACCATGGTCCAGAGTGCATATAGACTATGCAGGCCCATTCCAAGGTCACACATTTCTGGTAGCAGTAGACAGCCATTCCAAATGGCTGGAGGTGGTGCCCGTGGGCAACATGACCTCAGCAGGAACCATTCAAGCATTGAGGGGGATGTTTACTACACATGGTCTGCCTGATGTAATCGTGTCAGATAATGGAACACAATTTACCTCCTCGGATTTCCAGGTGTTCCTGAGGACCTTGGGGATTAGGCACGCCACCTCGGCTCCCTTCCACCCTGCCAGTAACGGATTGGCAGAACGATTTCTGCGGACAACAAAGGATGGCCTCACGTGCATAGTACAGGGAAATTGGAAGCAAAGACTAGCCACATTCCTCCTACATCAACATGCAACACCCTGCATCGCCACAGGCAAAAGCCCAGCAGAACTCAGATGGGGCAGACACCTCATATCATCATTAGACAGGCTTCACCCAGACAGGGTAGCAGCAGACGCCGGGACCCCCAACATCAAAACAAGCTTCAACACAGGAGACCCCATCTGGGCTAGGAACTATAGCACAGGCCATCCATGGGTGCCAGGGGAAATATTAGAACAAACAGGACCCCTATCCTACAGAGTAAGGGTGGAGTGGGGACTCCTTTGGAAAAGGCACCTGGATCAGCTGAGGAAAAGGGCTCCTGAAAGGGTTATAGAGGACACACTGGGGGCGGAGGAGGAAGAGCCAACACAAACACAGACGCAGACACCCAGGAGGGTTACCAGAGGGGCACAGTGGCAACCCCACCCCAGGCAGGAGACTGACAGAGAAACCAGGCAGTCACCAGAACCCAGCAGAACACAAAACCCAGGCACCGCAACACACACACACACTCACACACCACAATCCATCACAACACTCACAACAAGGAAGAGAGCCTAGACACAGCACCACACCACCAGGGGAACCAGTTCCAAGAAGGTCAAGCAGGCCATACAAGGCTCCAAGCTAACCTCGCGGACTATGTGCGTTCTTAGGGGGGTGGAAAAGCAACCAAGGATTAACAATTGTAAACTCTTGTATATGTAAATTTTGTGTATAGTGTAAATAAGTGTATGTAGTTATGGAGATAGAATGGCAGAGGGTAATTCCTCACTATGGGGGAAGGGGTGTAGTGTATGCCTTTAAAGCATACATGGAAATGTCAGCACAGCAGGGGGCTGGACAGCTCCAGGCTATAACCGCTTTGGCGGGAAAGCCTGAATAGAGCGAGTCGTTGACAGCCCCAGGGCATGGTCAGCTCTGGCGGGAAGCCAGGGTTTAAATCCATGGGCCACCTGCACTGGCGGGAAGCCCAGGTTTAAATCTATTGGTCACCATTCACCTGGGCAGGTATAAAGAGACGCCAGGTAACCCCTTTGCCCCAGCTTCATTTCTGACTCAATAAAGAAATACTACCCAGCTTGAGTCTCTCCGTTCAACCACGTGACATTGCAACTATAGAAACTGAATTTATGTTGATTAAATTGCTGATTTTTATATGATTTGAGCATACCGAACTGAACAAAGATTTTAATATTAGTTCCTTTAAGTAGGAGTGAATATGCAACACCTTCTACACACACACACACAAACACACCAGAGCGAGAAAGAGAGAGAGAGAGAAACAGAGATATAGATATAGATAGAAACACAAACACACAAACAAATTCCCAATAAATTGCTTAGTATTCACTTGGCCTACAAAACCTACAAAGCCTACTTGGCCTACAAAAACAGAGAACTTTTATTAGAAAGTCATAATTTTTCAGGGTGGGAGAAAGCTAATTCTTTCAGATGGCATGGAATTTCTTATGTTTATTCCTGGGACAATAAAGTAATCAGCATTTTCTGGAAAATAATAGGAATATTTTGTAGGATAGGAAACAGAGTATTTTCAAAATAGGAATATTCTAAAAATATTCATTTCTATTATTCTCAAAAGATAATTTTGTATGATACCAGAGGACAACCAGGACCGAAATCCTCTCTTTCTTGTGGTCACACACAAACTGCAAACAAATCACTATTTAATATTGCTATTTCAACTTTAGATTTGAGGAACAGAATTGGAAGCAGTGTATCCAGTATGTCCATGATCGTGGATACATAATTGGTTGTGTTTTTAAAACTGAAGGACGTGAATTTGATATTTCCATCAGAGATACAAATGGGACACAAAAACTTTACCAGGATTTTAAACTAGAAAGCATAAAATTCTGTAAGTCTATTTATTTATATATTAGAAATCTATTCAAGTGACAAATATAATTATGGGGTACTTGGTATTTAATATAATTGTAACTGCATGAATAATAGCATTTGTAATTTGATATCATATTTCATAGCAAAAACATGGTAAGCAGTCATAAGAATATGACTTAATTGCTGGATTAATTCCAGACTTCTTGTCTTAAAAAATTTTCAGCTCTTCACTGAGTTGGAAATTTCAGTTGATTGAGATTTTACTGAGTCCTTGTTACTCAACAGGAAGTGTGAGAAAATTTATTAAAATCACCTTTTCTCTCTATAACACAATGGTCCTCAACCTTTCTGGCTCTGCGGATGAGCAGGGGCAGTGGTGAGCAGTGGTGGCAATGTGGGGGGAAGGGATTGGTTTTGTGTGTGCAACCTAATCCCGTGCATACACAAATGGAGATTTGTGTGCTTGTCCACTGCTTGCATGGTCCAGTTCCCAGTGGGCTGTGGATCAATAGGGACCAGAGGTTGGAAGACCCCTGCTCTAAATAATTAAGTATTTAATTTCCAGATAAAGGTTATTTTTAACAACCTTTGCCATAAACATGCTGATTTGGCATTTTTGTTAAGAAAATATCTCCCTGTTTTAAATTGGAGCCATAGGAAACTGTCTTATTCCAAGTTAGACATTGTTCCATCTCACTATTAGCTTTGTAGAGTTTCAGCTGGATTTTCTCTCAACTTTACTTGGGATCAGTCTAGAATAGTTTGCTTTCAGACTACAGAAAGATTGGAGACTCTAACACTAGCATCATTTTAGTTCTTTCCTTTATCTTGAAAAGAGTGCTGAATTTTCTACTGCAAGTTGCAGATTACATATTTAATATAGAGAAATCTATTCTCGTGACTGAACTGCCTTGCAAAAGGACTGCCAAAAATGATAAACCTGACCTGAGAAATTGCTAGTTCTGTTCTTTCACAATAAGTAAAACTGAAATCTGGATAATATCTTTTCCCAGTAGCTAAAATTTTCAGAGGCTGTAACCCAAAGAAGCAGCTCAAGTTCCTAGTAATGTAGAGCTCTTGAGTCATGAACTAGAAGGGAAAAAAAAGATTTAATTCTTGACTGCAGAAAGATATTCCTAAGTGAGACAAAATGGGAAGAAAGGATTACCAGTCACCTGAAATACAATTTTGAAGGAAAAACTGGAAGAGAAATCTAATAATGAATATGTTCCCTGACTCCCTCTAGTCTCCAGTCATTTGAACCTGTGGCCTACCCATACCCTACAGAGAACAAAATATGGTTTCTTCATTATATATTTCCTCACAATACCTGAAAAAATACTAATTTCTCAGCAGTTGTATAACATCCTGCTGCAGCATCAGGGCTTCCTAAAAAAAGAAACATAACCAAGAGCATATAAACACATAGAAGCCATCAATTTAAAAAAGTTAATGAGCTACAAATATTATTAACCCAGTTTACTCCTACCTTTTATTCCCAGTAGACGTAGTACTGCCCTATCAGATCACCTGCAATATTCTGGATTTTAAAATTTTATAGTAAAACCTGGTGCCTTACATATTTAAAAGATCATTTTAATTACTGTACATAAAAATGTTAATGCATAATCAAAAAGGACTTTTAGAAAAATTATTAAACATTTAGATTCTTGCAATGTAATAAGTATTAAAAAATGAAAAGCAAATTTGTGGGCATCTAGAAAAGTTTCAATCTGTACTGATTTATTTCCATTTTTTCCAGTGAAGCCCAAATCTCCTCAAAATTTAACCTTCCTCTGGGAACATGACAAAGTGATCATAGAATATAAGCCACCTTTCTCTCTACGTTGTTTTATATTGGAATATCAGTACAAAAGTGACTTTGCTGAAGATTGGGTATGTGTCCGATGGAATTTTTTGTTACATAGATTCAAAGGTAAAGGGGATGGGAATGTTGAAAAGGCAGTTAACTATGTTAAAAGCCTGTCATATGTAACAGATATAGAACTGTTCTCTGTTAAAATAGAGCGGGATGTGGAACAACAGGTTGAAATAAAATGCAAATATGCATTAAGGATGAACATTAGGAGGAATTTCATGATGGTAAAGGTTCTGTACAAGCAGAATAGTTTGCCTAGGACACTGGTGGACACCCACTTTTTGAAAAATTTCAAATGGATTGGAATTCAAATGGTTGGATGTGTGTGTGACTAGAAGATTACATCGTTCCTTCCAGTTTATATGTTCCAATATTCTGTGAGGTTTCAGACTAACGTGATGAATCTCATAATGATTATTTTTTCCTGGTGATTACAGTAATCACAAAAAACATAGGCTTGCAAACACTCAGATATTTTTTCTTAATTGCCAATGTAAAAATAGAAAGATGGGAACTTAAAAGAATGATTTGTGCTTAATTGCTTTATGGTCTATGGTTCCCATTATGCTCTGAATTGTGGTGCAGGTGATTGGATTATAAATGAGACTGATGAATTTAACATTTTACATTACTGATATCTGACAGAAAGAGTTGATCTTTCTAATAGATTTGTGTATTTCAAAAACCTTTGCTATCTAATCTTGTTTTTTCCTATATCTACTAGGATAAACTGGAAGGGGAAATATTCATAGTGAACAAAATTAATAATGACTGCCACTCTTGCCATTCAGTTTAGGAAAAATGAAAGCTGCAAGTTTGAAATACAAGGTTTGGATCCAGTGAAGTGCTATTCCTTCCAGTTTAGGGCGAGATTCAGATGCAGTAGTTCTTCTTACCCGAGTGAATGGGGACCAAAAATACACTGGAAAAATGGCAGTTCTATAGGTAAAAACTGCTAAATATTATTTCCCTATCATCATCAACAACAACATCATTAATTCTCTGATGTTTATTATTTATTTATGTACACTTATGTATAATTACCAGGCTCATAGTCTCAGCCTTGTGAGGTACTCTGGACAACAAGCACACATAGAAGTACTGCTCTCAACATTATTGTAAGGCACGGATGTCAAACTCACCACATCATGTGACATGTCACAATGTATCATGACTCTTTTTACATTGCCGGCAATGGGGTGGGTGCAGCTTCAGTGTGATGAAACCGGCCTGCAGGCCGGAAGTTTGACTAACAAAATCATGTTCCTTCTGTTGGCTCAGTCTGACCCCTTTTTTTGTCTGCAGGAATTCTACATGTATCTGAAAGCCATTCGCACTTATCATTCCATTTAGATTATCTTCCACTGATGCAGCCTCAGCATAATAGCACTAAATCTGGGTTTGGCAGGTTATATTATTATATTATAGGTCTCACTAGTTAATCCTGTAGAGCAGACATGTCAAACACAAGGCCCGGGGGCCGGATCCGGCCCGCGAAGTGGTTTCATGTGGCCCACGAAGCCATCCTAGAAACAGTGAGGGAACGGCCCCCACTGCCTTGGCCCTGGCCCAGAGACCCTCCTTCTGCCAGAGCCCCTCAGACCTGTCCCACTCCTGCCCAGGCCCCCATAGGCACCCTTGATGCGAATGATGTAGAGCTGGCCACGCCCACCCAGTAAGCCATATGCACTCTAGCCACGCCCACCCAGTAGGCCACACCCACCCAGGCCATACCCACCCGGCCCCCTAAGCGCAACTGCAATGCTGATGCGGCCCTCAATGAAATTGAGTTTGACACCCCTGCTGTAGAGAATCAGAATGTCCCAGATGGTTTGATCTTAGATAGAAGAATAATGCTCTTCTGCCTCTTTCCCAGGTCTGTTCATGCTGATACTGAACGTGAGGACAATCCAGAATAAAACCTGATTTATCTCTAATTTAACTATGGATTAGAGCAGGACTTTCCAAATTTGGCAACTTTAATCTTGTAGACTTCAATTCCCATGACTAGCTGGGGAATTCTGAGAGTTGAAGTCCATAAGTCTTAAAATGGTCATGTTTGGAGACCTCTGGATTAAAGGCTGAGCTAGTATATAAGAGCCAGGTGGAGAAAGGGAAGAAGCTAGTCTCTTCCAATTTAATTCTCTTGTAGTAGTAAAATAGATTTAAGGTTAAGGAGGGTTAGGGACAGGATGTTGCTGTAGCCTTTTAAGGTGTTCATTGCTTTCTTCAAGTTTTCAATTCATGTAAATGCTAATCTGGACTGCTAGGAAATTGAGATGTATTACAAATTTTAAGGATAGACTGTGTATCTGCTGCTTCTTAGTCTTCTTACTTGTTCTGTCTCAACTGGCTTTTCTGTGTGGCAGAGGGCCTTATTCCAGAGAGAAAAAGGGTGGATCTCGCTCTGTCTTTTAAACAAAATTAATTGTAGAAACACATGTAAGATTTACTCTAAGCCATATTCTATAAAGAATGAGTTGCCTCCTGTTCTCAGTTTGGAAAATCACTTTACAAGTCTCAGTACCCAACTGCAAACTAGTAATAAAATGGGGTTGAATATATACTTGTGTTATTTGGGGAAAAAACAATTCAAATATTAACTAAGATCAAATGCTTTTAGGTTGAGACCTTGCTAAGGGTGGTAACAGCAGTGATGAGGCATCATTACGGTCACCTCAGGTGGCTTTTCTATCAGGTATCTTTACCAAAATATTTCTAGTGAAATACAAAATGTATTACCATGAAACTTTAACATGGCAATAATATTAAGACTGGTGTACTGTATATTGAAGATCCTCCATAAAGCCTTTTCAGACTTTATTCCTTTTTAGAAGACAATATTTTCAAAAAATATACCTAAGCAGAAATGATGTTTCTTTTATTAATCCCTTAAAGAATACTTCCGACTTTTTGTCTCTGTGTGCCTGTGTCTGCATCTGTTTGTAATTTCTTTAAGATTCCTGTGAAACTGATGAGTTCAATCCAGATTTAAATATTGTTCTCCAATCAAGTTTGATGATGGCTGGCCTCCTAATCATGACAGCCCTTCTGCTTTATATCTGCAGGCTGAAGAAGTATGTGATGCTTATTTTTATAATTCTTTGTCAACTCTTTGTAACAATGCCCTTTATTATGATTATAAAACCTAAGCAATTATTGAGATCAATTGGGAACAAAGTTTTTTTTTTGATTCTGGTATGTTGCACCATCTTGATTCTTCCTTTTGCATTAAATGTCACTTTTAAACTGAATCCATTATTCCACTAAGATACCCATTGTGGTATGCATATTTTGGGATGAGAAACATTTGAAGGATAAACATGTCCCAAGATCCATATTAGGCTAGGAACCAGTAATTAGGCCAGTTTGCTCAAAAACTTTGATGAAATAAAGTGATTATTGAAAGAGGAATTATTTTCAACATAGTGCAAAAAGAGGAAGTTGGTTGGAAAAGTGAAGAAATTGGAGTGGGTGAGAGGAGACCTCTAAAGAAAGTTCAAAGAAAGTGCTATAATATTTGCAAATCAAGCACAGACAGATTTGTTCACAATTTATGTACTGACAAAAGCAGGGAATTTATACAAATCCTTGTAGCTAATTAGTACCTGATGTGACTTTCGTTCATTCTTACTGGATAAAATTAAAATATTGTATTTCCCATCATTATAAACCTCCATTGGCTCAGCCTCCAATGATAGATACTTAAAGTTTCCAAAGAACTAAAACAGAAGTGAAAGATAAGTTTATTTTAAACAAGAATAGCATATAGAGAAGTTTTTACTGTCATACTTTAAACTCAGATTAAACTTTTTTCTTGAAGCTAAACTGAAGAATTGAAAATAATCTGTTTAAATTATCAGTGGGATACTGTCTCTTTTATTGGTAATACAGTACTTTATCATGGTAAACATGTTGCAATTTTCTACAGTAGCATGCTTATTATGATTAAGTATTTCTAAAGAGATTCATTTATTTACAGAAATTCATTTATGTCGTGTTCAGTTTCAAATATGATTGCCACAACTATGCTAACAACATCAGTTCTGAATTTATCAACCAACTCTGTCCCAGACCTTTAAATTATTCAGTGAATGGCTAGATATTCCAAATCTTATTAAAGTTACTAGCTTTAGACTTTGAATATTCACTTTTTTATGTTTTCACTCTTTCAGCTGAAAGTTGTACTTCCTTTTCTTCTTACTGTAAAACTATAGAAATATGTGTGGAGGTTTTTTTAATTAAAAAAAAGAATTACTGCAGGAAATTAACACAAATATTAATGGCTGTAAAGTTATCACAAGAAGTCTGTTTTTGGAATATATTAGTTACATTTTCTCTAATTAATTTTCTTAATCAAGCTTTATCTTTTAAATGGTTACAGAATTAGAAAAATGCTGATGCCAGCTATACCAGACCCTAAAAATATATATTCTGATTTGTTCAGGGATCATAATGGAAACTTCCAGGTGAGTTATCATACAATATTGAAGTCCTCTTCCTAATTTTTGATTGCCCTGACAACCAACTTTTTATAAATCTATTTAAACGTTGATTCATTACGTATCTCCAAGCTATTTTGCACTTATTTTGTAATGGCCAGAGATTATTTATTTTTACAACTATTTATTGATTGTTCCTTTCTTGAAGCATTCTAGGTAGTTCATAATATCAATCAAAGCAACTAAAACCATGACCTAATCAAAACAAATATCACCAATTTATGACAAGTAGAATTAAAATATGTAAAATAGATAAAAGTAAATTGATTATGTACCACCATTGTTTTCTAGCCTTGGTAACCTCATACCAAGAATATTTATTAAACTATATCATATTCTTAATAATATGCACCATTTACTGGGCCAAATGATATATCTCAATAGATAAAAAATAGAGGGTTAATATTATATATATTAATATTATATATATATATATATATATACTGTGTGTATATATATACTGTGTATATATATACTGTGTATATATATACTGTGTATATATATATACTGTGTGTGTGTGTATATATATATATATATATATATGTGTGTGTGTGTGTTAAGTATTTGTCAATTCTTTATTAGCAATTTGAATAATTTACACACACACACACACACATACACACACATATAGCGGGTCGAATCCCGAGTGCCACATAGCAGAGTGAGCGCCAGTTACTCATCCCAGCTTCTGCCAACCTAGCAGTTCGAAAGCACGTAAAAATGCAAATAGAAAAATAGGGACCACTATGGTGGGAAGGTAACAGCATTCCGTGCGCCTTTGGCGTCTAGTCATGCCGGCCACATGACCACGGAGACGTCCTCGGACAAGCGCTGGCTCTTCGGCTTTGAAACGAAGATGAGCACCCAGCCCCTAGAGTCAAAAACGACTAGCACACACATGCGGGGGAACCTTATATATATATATGTGTGTGTGTGTGTGTGTGTGTGTGTGTGTAAATTGGTTTTGCTAACAAAGAATTAAAGGGAGACTAATTCTTTGTTAGCAAAACCAATTTACACAAATATGAGCTGTCACCAGTGGTGACTACTACCTGACGATGGCCTTCGGTTAGGCTGAAACAGGAAATAAATATTTGTCCCATGTTTGGGGCCTAGCAAGGTAATCTAAAAATAGTTAACAAGCATTTGACATATATACATATATATACATACATACATATAAATTTACATATATATATATATACACACATATAGATAGATAGATAGATAGATAGATAGATAGATCTTTGGTCATTCAGGTTTTTTCGCACGTAGAATTGGAGGTATCAGGGCAATGTTTCGACGAAATCTCATCCATCATCTTCAGGCTTCAGCTTCCTTCTTCTGGGAGAAGTGTGTGGTAGTGGCTGTTTCTTCTTCTTTTTTAAACTGCCAGAGGGGGTGTGTTCTGTGGGTGGAGGTGTGCTCTGATTGGGTGGGAGTGTGTTTTGAAAGGGGGCTGTGTTCTGATTGGGTGGGGATGTGTTTTGAGTGGATGGGCTGATGTCAGCTGCCAGCCATAGAATATATATATATATATATATTGCTCAAAAAAATAAAGGGAACACAAAATAAGACATCCTACTATTAAATACAGTACATTGTGTTGTTTAAGTGTTCATAATAAGCAATAAAAAGTAACTGTTTAAAGCATATCTACCTAATTTAAGCTTTCGCTGGTCCTCTGCCTGCGTCATCAGAGAAAGCATTGAAGGTTTGAAAAACCGTTGGTAAGCCTGTTTGGTTCCACGCTCTGCTCATTGTCTGCGTGATGGACCTTGCTCTAGCCAATCGTGATTGTTCTGACTGTCTCGCATCGCTTCCCTTGCAATCCGTTCTTACTGTCCCTTTTTTTTTTTATCTTTCTCCTCCCTATGTGTTTTGGTTTGACTACCTTAACTGATCTTGTTTTCTTTTGTTGTTCCTCATCCAATGTCATAGCTGTCGGTATTTGTATTTCCTTGTTCTCTGTGTCTTCCTTCTCTACCCTCCTTGCTTATGATTGGCTATTCTGTGCTATGCCCGGGTTTCCCTCTTGACTCCCTTCCATGATTTATGTAAACAGCTCCCGGCCCCGATTCACTTGACGTATGTCTTCCTTTCAATGCTTATCCACTGATCTTTATCTGATCCCTATACTAGCCACCCCAATGTTTTTTGTTTATTTATAGGCCGCCCTTGCTTTCTGCTGTTTGATTTAGTTGATCTTGCTGTATTTGGACGTTCTTTGTGTCTTGGTGTGTATGTGTGTTGCGGTGTTCTCTTTCCTTGGTTTGCCCATATCTGTTCAATTGGGGTTGTCTTCAGATCATTCCTTGTCTTCTCAGCTAGTTGTTGCATGATCGGTATCTTCTTTTTCATATGAATCGCATTATCCTCTGTTTGCTGTATTTCTTTCGATGGGTCACATGTTCACTGGTTGTTTTCCTGGCTTTGGGATGGTCACTTTCATCTGTTCATTGTGCTTGTCTGTCCATCCTGTTAAGCTCCTGTCTTCCGGGTGCTCTCCATCTGTTTGTGCGTTCGTATGACATTGTCTTCTCTTCCCTCGCTCTATCCACCTCCGATCTTCGGGAGTTATTGCATGATTGTTTGTCGTCTGTTCCTGTTTTCCAGGCTCGGTGGGTTGTTGTGTTTTAGATATCTCTTCCAGTGTCCTGGTTGTCCAGCTTTGATTTCTTTTGATTTCTCTCCTTTTTATTGTGGGTAGACCTTTGTTTTGCTGTTGATGAACTTTTAATGCCTGGTAGGCGGGTGGCAATTCTATGTGGCGATTAATTGTAAATTTATCTGAGAGCCAGGCTTCCTTGAGTAATCTGCTTCCTTTGGAGGTGTCTTGGGCAATGGTCTGTGCCCCTGCAAAGTCGAAAGAGTGGTTATTATCCATCATATGTGTCCATATTTGTGAATATTGTTCATGTCTTTTTATGGCAAGCTTATGTTCATGGATTCTTGTCTTTAGTTGTTTGGATGTTTCTCCAATATAGCTATATTGGCACGCATTGCATCTCACCCTATAAATTACTGATGATTTTTCTTTTTCAGATAGTTATTCTTTTGGGTGCATCAACTTGGTAGGGAGTGTCTGATTTGTCTGGTGTGCCACATTAATGTTGTGTGGTGCCAATATTCTTGCCGTTGCCTCTGAAACACCATTTATGTATGGAATTGTCATCCAAGTTGTATTTGCCAAGCCATTTGTGTCAAATATGGTTCTTGGTGCCTACTGTAATGCCAAATAAAATTTGTTGGGTAGCCATTTCGTCTGCATACCCGATATAGATGATCACGTTCCTTGTCCCTGGCTCTTTTCATGTTACAGTGTGTGTCTAAACATTTGAATAATGTTCAGATGCAGGAGATCTTGTGGGATGTGGGGTGATTACTTTTATAATTTAGCATCCAATCTGTTTGTGTCCCTTTTCTGTAAATGGATGTGTGGAGGGTGCTGTTTGTTTGGCGACTGATTGACACATCGAGGAAAGCTAAGGTGCCATTGGATTCTCCTCTGCTGTAAACTGGATATCCGGAAATATTGAATTTAGTTGTCTCATGAAATCAGTCCCACAATTACCAACGGTTTTTCAAACCTTCAATGCTTTCTCTGATGATGCTGGCAGAGGACCAGCGAAAGCTTAGATATGCTTTAAACGGTTACTTTTTATTGCTTATTATGATCTTTTAGCAATAAACGTCTCTTTTTTATCCATCCCGGTGTTCGAATATATATATATATATATATATATATATATATATGTAAATCAATATTAAAAATTAAATATACCATGTTTTTTATGGTAGTGAATTAATTCATTACTTTCATTATTCAATCGCTGACAGCCAGAATCACTATGTTCAGGAAAGGACTTTATCAATATGAAATAACACTCCATCCCTTTGAATAAACACATGAATTCATGTATTAAGAATTGGTGTCAATGTTGCCCATCATAGGGGTAACTACCATTGTTACATAAAATGTGTAAAAATATCTGGGAACAAAAGCATGGAAAAGTCACGGAAATTTGGTATATTTCTTCTCATAAATTTCTTAATCTGATGAAAGGAATTTATAGGCACCTATGCTTGGTCATATTCACAAAAATGAGAATTTGAAAGAAGCCAACATTTACCCATCCCTGATCTGTATATGTGTTTCACTGCTATCAGTCAGAATAAATGTCTGTATGTTCTGAAAGTTGAATAGTGATGAACTTTTTTTGTGTTACATTTTTAACTGTAACATAAATGCAAGCTATTTTTATTTAACATAATTATACATAATATTAATATTTTGTTTAATATAAGTAAGATATACAGTATTTAATATGTCACTTTCCAATCTGTTGCTATTTCCTCTGACTAAGGAGATCTCATTACTTTTACCATAGCTAGCAGATTGTGATTATTCCAAACATTTTGGACTGCAATTCCCATAATCTGCCTTAGGTTCAATGATCACAATTGTTAAGAATTGTAGTCAAATGCTAAAGCCATCTGGGTGGTTTTGGGCAAGTCACTGTCTCTCAGCCCAACCCAGGGTTATTGTTGTGGGGAAAATAGGAGGAAGGAGCATGTTTGTCACCTTAAGTTGTTTATAAAAACAATAAAGGCAGGATAAAAATACATACATACAAAAATAATCAAAGATTAGGGAAGGCTGTGCTATCTGAATATTCCATGTAGTAGCAGCACCTTGCAGATCTTGACTGGTCTAAAAATGCTAAGCTGAATCAGATATGGTTAGACCTTGAGTGATAGATTGATAGACTGGGCATACAAAGGATGTAAGTTCAATCAAGAAGTCAAAAATATATCTTGGAAGAAGACAAAGAAAGACAAATCACTTCCATCTACATAGACATTGGCATGGCATCACTAGAAATCAAATATTAGTTCCAAAGAAGACTTTACTTTCTATTACCAGGTAACATGCCTGGAAGATACCTTTTAAGAAATCATAGTAATCAGTTGGTGATTTTTTTAAAGGAGTGGATTACTAAAACTGAGAATGTGCTGCCTGCAATACAGGTGGAATGTGTACAAAAAGAATGTATAATTGAAGATGAAAAAGAGGAAGATCTCCAAAAAGCTAAAATGGAAGCCAAAGGTATGTTTTTAAAATCCAATCTGTGAATATAGAGGCTGTATTGCCCTTTTCCAACTTACATTACAGCTTTTGTTTGAAATTAAACTTTTGAACTGAACATAGTGATTTATAATGCTAAATTGCACCAGTCAGTGAAGCTATGCTGGTGTTTCAAAAATGGGAAAGTTGCAGAAGAGAACAACTCAC
Organism: Daboia siamensis; assembly: GCA_024449315.1. Taxonomy (NCBI): domain Eukaryota; kingdom Metazoa; phylum Chordata; class Lepidosauria; order Squamata; family Viperidae; genus Daboia; species Daboia siamensis. Next base: position 49,745 of record JAKJMR010016119.1, read on the forward strand.
ATAAACAGTAGCTGTAACAAATTCCTTATCTGGGCTTATTAAAAGGAATAAAAATACAGATATGATATAGGTATATATAAGTATCCATGTAACAATAGAAGAGAACATTTGTAGCTCAGGGATAAATTGTGGGGTTCTTGGTGCTCTCTGAGCTTGGTTATTTTTGTGCTGACATATCATTACACAATTAAGTAAGATCATAAATGCTAGAAGAGAGTGGAATTTGCACTGTTTATATACAAGTGGTCGGCCCTGTCAGTGTTGGAACAAAAGGCCAACATCCAATAAGGGAGCAGAGGATTTTAGAAATGAACCACTGGCTTAAAAATTGGTGTCTTCAACAGAACTTCTGCTTTCTAGACCATGGTCTGCATTACCTAGAGCAATGCTTTTCAACCTTTGTACCACATTTAGGATCTGGCAATATTAGAGTACCACCAGTAACCTAGCAAGGTGTCAAAAACTTTGATGACCAAAAAAAAAGAAAGGAAAAAAAGTGATAAAGTATAGGTAGTCTCCAGCTTACAATAATTCACTTAGTGTCTGTTCGAAGTTACAGTGGTACTGGAAAAAATAACTTATGACCATTGCAGCATCATCAGGGTCACGTGATTTATATTTCGATTCTTGGCAACTGATTCATATTTATGATAGTCACAGTGTCCCAGAGTCATGTGATCCCCTTTTGCAACCTTCTGACAAGCAAAGTCAATGGGGAAACCATATTCACTTAACAACTGTGTTACTAATTTAACAACTGCAGCGATTCACTTAACAAATGTGGCAAGAAAAGTTGTAAAATGGGACAAAACTCATTTAACAAATTTTTTACTTAGCAACATAAATTTTAGGCTTAATTGTGGTCATAGTCTGAGGACTAACTGTAAACCCACTTACCACACTTTTAATGGTAAACTTGTGCCTGTTTTTCTGACATTAATCTTTGCACTGATCTATCCCCTTCTATCCTCTGCTTGTCTCAAAGAAACCTCTCCTCTTGTCTGTCTCTCTTTCTCCATCCCCTTCTCTTTCCCTGTCGACTTTTTCCCCTCTCCCTTTCCCTCCAAAACCTCCTCCTTTTATATCCTCTCCTTTCTTCCCCCTCATATTTCTTTTCTCTTCAGTGCATTTCCAACTGTCTCCTCTCCCCCAGGCTGCACGCTGCTCAAGGAAGTTCCAATCAGCCCATGCCAGTCCTGGGTGCTCAGCAGAGCCCCAGCAACACTGCAGCTCCAGCAGACTCTCCCACATTCCTGTGCAGTGCTGCCATTACTTCAACTCATCCCCCACTACACTTTTACACTTTTCTTTACAGTGCTTTTCAACCCTTGTACACATACCACCTGCCAGGTGCCAAAATACCATAAGTGGTTCATGGGTTGAAAAGCACTGATCTAGAGGAAGGGCTACTGGCAAGGGATAGACTGCACCTCACAAGAACTGGAAAGAATATTCAGAAAACAACAAGATCATCTTATCAAAAGGGCTTTAAACTAGAATTGAGAGGGAAGGGGGGGGGGGAATATTCACAACCTTTAGAACCTAATTCCAAACAAAAACCAGTAGATAACCAATCACACAAGGAGGTAGAGAGTAAAGAGAAAAAAGAAAAAAAGAAAAACATAATGAAATAGAGAGTGATGGAAAGGATGGGAAACCCAGATTCAAAGTAGGAGATATAAGAAACATACCCAAGACACATAAAGGACTCAAATGCCTATACACTTACACTCACAGTTTTGAGTGAATTTGAAGCATTAATACATGAAAGATAGATATGATATAGTTGCTATTACTGAAACTTGGTGGGATGAAACTCATGACTGGAATGTATTTGTAGTGTATGCTGGGCTGGCATACACGTGTAGCAGCCGCATCAGGAAGAGCGGAGCTGGACAGCTCCGTGCAGGAACTACGTTCGGTGGGAAAGCCGGATTTAAAGGGATTGGCCGCCTGGCTGGCGGGAAACCAGGGTTCAAACCTATTGGTCAGGCATTCACCTGGGCAGCTATAAAGCATGCCCAGGTAACCATTGTCTGGCAGTTCAGACCACGCTATCACCAATAAAGATTATATACACACCTACGCCTGTGTCTCATCGATCCGCAAACCTGACTTAACAGTGGCGACGAAGGTGGGATCCTGTTTCGATTAGCGGTAAAACACCTGCAGTCAGCCACATTGCCAGGTAACTCGCCTGAAGTCGAAGCAGGACCGGTCGGATCAGACGCAATGGCTCAGGTCAGTCAGGCTCCTGTTTTCAACATCTCTCAGCCAGAAGAGTGGGAAGCATTCGTGGGGCAGCTGGAATTCTTCATAAAGGTTAAACGCATTACTGAGGACAGCATGAAAGTTGCTGCACTGCTCAGTACTTGCGGAAAGGACATTTACAACCTGGCAGTGGGGTTGTGCTCACCGACAGCCATCGGTGCTGTGACTTACAGCGACCTCATTGCCAAACTGAACCAACACTTCAACCCGCACATGTCGGAAGTAGCGTGGAGGTATCAGTTCATAAAAAGAGACCAGCAGCCGGGCGAATTGGCATCCGCATTCATAGCCGCAGTCCAGCAGGTGGCTTGTCTATGCAACTTCGAAAATCTAGAGAATAGGCTGCGTGATCGAATCATTTTCAGACTCAGGTTGCGGCAGAAATTGTTCGCCAAACTGACCCCCAAGATAGTCCAGGAAGAAGTACTGGCCTGGGAGCTAGCAGAGAAACCAGAGATGGTCGAAGCCAGCCACAGCAGCCTGAGCACCACCGTTCATCAGACGAGTGGATCCAGAGGAAGCAGTGAGGATGGACTTGCGGCAGAGGTAGATGCGCTACACCTGAAGGCAAACCAACATTGGGGCAGTGGGATAGCCAAAGGGGTCAACGGTCGGCAGCCACCACCACCTGCCAGGAGAAGAAATGCTCCGGATGCAAGTGTGGGGGGTCTAAACAACGATGTGCAGGGTGCGGAGGAAATCATAACTGAGCACCTGCAAATTCAGGCCAGCCAAATGCAGAGCGTGTGGCAAGACACATCTGTCTGCCGGAACCGAAACCGTGACAATCTGCATGAAATGGACGCCAAGATTCACCTGCCGACAGGTACTGGGGCTCCGAATCATATCATGGCCATCAGCTACACCAAGAGCAGATGGGCAGTTTGTAACATGGGGGCTCGACAATTCCTCACCCCCAAAATCAAGCTAGATGTGCATCTTCAAGGGGTTCCCTGTAAAATGGAGCTGGACTCTGGCTCATCAGTCTCTGTCATTTCTTTTGAGACTTATAAGTTAATTTGCAGCCAGAGTGGCCAGCGGGTTCCCTTGAGGTCATCTAGCACCACCCTAACTGATTTTCAGAACACCCCAATACAAGTCCAGGGGGAGGCTACCTTTTCTGTGTGGTACAGGGAGTTCTAGGGGCCCTTGGACGTCTTAGTGGTCAAGGGACAAAGGACCAGCCTGTTAGGGTTAAACTGGTTTCAAGCGCTGGGAATCTGCATTATCGGAATCCACCAGACCCAGGTTCTCAGCATCAAATTCATGTGCGAGGCATTTGCAGACGTGTTCGATGAAATGCTGGGAAAATACACGGGACCACCAATCGCATTCAAATTAAACCCCAACATCCAGCCCATCCGAATCAAACCCCGGAGAGTACCGTTCGCATTAAAACTCGACAAGCTAGTTGCACAGGGAGTTTTGCAGCTGGTCAAGGTTGCTGAGTGGGAAACCCCCATAGTGACCCCACTCAAAGCAAACAGTGAGGTGAGGATCTGCACTGATTATAAATGCACAATCAATAAAGCGTTAAACCCGCACATGTACCCAGTGCCCACGGTCAGCAGCATCCTCGCATAGCTCCAGGGTGGCGCTATCTTCGCCAAACTGGACCTCGTTCAGGCTTATCTGCAACTCCTGGTCAACCCAGAGACCGCCGATGCACAGACTATACTAACCCACAAGGGGGTGTTCCAGGTAGACTGGTTGCAGTTCAGAGTTAGCGTAGCTCCAGGCATCTTTCAGGAGGTGATGGAGCAAACGCTTAAGGGTATACCGGGGGTATGCCCGTACTTCAATGATGTTCTCATTGCAGGGGACTCTGAGGAGATTCTGGCAGAATGACTGCAGGCTGTTTTAGGGAGATTTCGTGCTGCTGGCCTCAAGCTCAAAAGGGAAAAGTGTAGCATTGGGGTGCCAGAAACGGAATTTTTGGGGTTTAGAATTGATGCTCAGGGGGTTCACCCCACAGCATCTAAGGTGCAAGCAATCAAGGAGGCTCCCATGCCTAAAAATAAGGTGGAGCTGCAAGCTTTTCTGGGGTTACTCAATTTCTATCATGCCTTTTTACCCCACAAAGCATCCATTGCTGAACCTTTGCACAGACTACTGGACAAGCACACCACATGGAACTGGACCAAGGTACATGACACCAGTTTTCAGGCCCTTAAAGATCTGCTAACAATCAATGCTACAATCACTCATTTCATAGAAAACAAACCAATTTGCATTGCATGTGCTGCGTCCCCTTATGGGGTGGGGGCTGTGTTAAGCCACTTAGAGGGGGATGGCAAACAAGTCCCTATTGCATATTACTCCAGGACATTGTCTGGGGCCGATCGTAACTATGCCCAAATAGACAAGGAAGCCCTGGCAATAGTTGCTGGAGTAAAGAAATTCCATGACTATATGTATAGTAGGAATTTCACCATTTTCACAGACCATAAATCATTACTAGTCCTGTTTACAACAGACAAACAGACCCCGCAAATTCTGCCACCCAGAATGCTCTGATGGTCCATTTTTCTATTGGCTTATCGTGCAAATTAGTGCACAAGCCAGGCAAGGAAATAGGCCATGCTGACGGTCTAAGCAGACTTCCTTTAAACCATACAGAACCAGATCCCACACCATCAGCCCAAATATTAGCCATCCAAGATCTGCCAGAATGTCCCCTCAGTGCCAGGGACATTGCAGCCAAAACACCAACAGACAAGATCTTGAATAGGGTCCAGACATGGGTAAACATGGGGTGGCAAGACAAATCCCCAGGGCCAGAATTCACAGCATTCTTCACCAGGAGGCACAAATTGTCCACACACAAGGGTTGCCTGTTGTGGGGATGCCGGGTTATCATACCAGAGGAATTGAGAGACAGGGTCATTCACTAACTACACGAGGGTCACCCAGGGGTGGTATGAATGAAGGCGTTGGCAAGGAGTTACCTGTGGTGGCCGGGTCTTGACAAGGACATTGAGGGACAGGTAGCTGGTTGCTACACCTGTCAAAGATCTTGGCCAGAACTGCCTCACACCCCAGTCCACAAGTGGGAGGAAACCCACACACCCTGGTCCCGAGTCCACATTGACTATGCTGTTAATGGCTAATCATTCTTGGTAGTGGTGGACAGCCACTCCAAATGGTTGGAGGTGGTACCTGTGAGTAGCATGACCACAACAGGGACTGTCCAGGTGCTCAGGGGACTCTTTGCCACACATGGCCTCCCCAATGTATTGGTCTCTGATAATGGTTCACAATTTACTTCCTCGGAATTCTAGGCATTCCTGAAGACCAATTGAATTAGACACATCACATTCGCTCCCTTTCACCCTTTGACCAATGGCTTGGCTAAACGCATGGTGTGCACCACAAAGGATGCACTGAAGTGCATCATCCAAGGGGACTGGAAACAATGGTTGGCCAAGTTCTTACTACACCAACACACCACACCCTGCACCTCTACCGGAAAAAGCCCAGCGGAACTTTGGTGGGGCAGATGTCTTATAACCACTCTTGACAGATTACACCCAGACAGAGTGGCAGCGGACGCTGAATACCCAAAGACCCCCAGAGAATTCTCTAAGGGGGACTCCATATGGACAAGGAACTACAGCTCTGGTCATGTATGGGTGCAGGGGGAAGTGGTTGAGAGAACAGGCCCATTGTCATACATTGTAAGGGTGGAGGGGGGCCTCCAATGGAGGAGACATGTTGACCAGCTCACATAAGAAACATACCCAAGACACATAAAGGACTCAAATGCCTATACACTTACACTCACAGTTTTGAGTGAATTTGAAGCATTAGTACATGAAAGATAGATATGATATAGTTGCTATTACTGAAACTTGGTGGGATGAAACTCATGACTGGAATGTATTGATAGAAGGATATAAACTATTCAAAAGAAACAGACCTAACAAAAGAGGAGGTGGAACTGCATTATACATAAAAGATCACTACATCTCTACAGAAATACATGAAACCAAGGATGAAAACCTCCTATAATCCATATGGGTCAGTATAAAAGGGGAAAAATGGGCTATCCAAGCAAGCTGAAGAAATAGAAAAACTCTTTGCTAACCAATTAACAGATTTTGTAGGAAATATACCACAGTAGTAATGGAAGACTATAACTACCCTGATATCATATTGGAATTCAATATAATGCAAACACAAGCAATGTAATATAATCCAACCAATGTCTTAAACTTTAAAAGAGCAGATTTTAACAAACTTAGAGAGAACCTAAGAAAGATTCCATGGATGAAAATCCTAAAGGGGAAAACAACTCAAGAAGTGTGGAAAACTCTGAAAAATATAATCATAAAAGCTCAGTCCAACACAATACCACTGAAAAAGAAAAACAAGAAATCCAAGAATAAATCAGCATGGCTACACAAGGACTTCTCTGATAAACTGAAAGACAAAAAGGATAAGTACAAAAAATGGAAAGAGGGACACATAATGAAGGCAGAATATCAGCAGATAGCCAGAATCTGCAAAGATGAAGTCAGGAAAGCAAAGGCTCAGAATGAACAAAGACTTGCAACAAAAGTCAAGGATAATAAAAATAAAAGTTTCAACATATAAATAACAAGAAAAAAGTCAAGGAAACAGTCAGTCCACTAAAGAAAGAAGATGACAAGGAAGTAACAGGCAATAAAGAGAAAGCAGAGCTGCTTAACTCATTCTTTGCATCATCTTCATGAAAAAAGAAATTATAGCCCAACCTACCAAAAACATAAGTATAAAAGAAAGACTAGAAACAAAAATTAAAATAAGCAAGAAAATGGTAAGACTACAGTTGTCCGATCTTAATGAATATAAATCACCAGGACCTGACAGATTACATTCCAGAGTTCTGAAGGAGCTGGCAGATGTTATCTCAGAACCATTGCACTATATCTTTCAAAAATCCTGGAGCACCAGAAAACTACCAGAGGATTGGAAAAGAGCCGATGTAGTTCCCATCTCAAAAAAAAGAGAAAAAAAGCAAAAAAGCGGGGGGAACAGACTCAGGAAGCAACAGACCAATCAGCCTAATCAATATATGGAAAGATACTGGAAAAGAGAATCAGAAAACAGATCTGTGAACATCTAGAAAAAAATAGAGTAATAATGAGTAGTCAGCACAGTTTTGTTAAAAACAAATCATGTCAAACCAATCTTATTTCATTCTTTGACAAAATAACTAAATTAGTAGACTAGTGAAATGCTTCTGGACATTGTATATTTAGACTTCAGCAAGGCATTTGGCAAAGTAGACCACAACCTACTTCTTGGTAAAGTACAAAAATGTGGGATAGACAGCATCACCAACAGATGGATTTGTAACTGGCTGACAGACTGTACTCAATGAGTTGTCCTTAATGGTACTACATCTACATGGAGGGAAGTAAGCAGTGGGATACCACAAGGTTCTGTCTTAGTCTCAATACTCTTCAATATCTTCATAAATGACTTAGATGATGGAATAGAAGGGGAACATAAAATTTGCCAATGACAGGAATAGCCAACATCCCAGAAGACAAGCTCAGGTTCCAAAATCATCTTGGATAGAAACCTGGCGGCTGCTGACAATTCAGAGCAGGAATTAACAGAGGGAAGACTGGAGATACAACAACCACAGTGGGCTCCCCAGCAACTATTTAACCAACAATCATGGTGGGGCCAGCAGCAATGGGGACCCCAGTAACGAATGATGAACCCACCCTTCAGAGCAACCTTTGATGGGGACCCAAAGAAACTGATTTTCTTCCTCAACCACGTACGCTCTCATTTGAATAGCTGGGCCCATCTCTACCTGGACCCAGGTGCTATGGTCGATGTGATTACATCCAGCCTAGAGGGAGAAGCATCCGAATGGTTGAACAATTTTTATAACGAGCAAGCCCCTGACTTGGAGGACCCTCTCCTTTTTCTCCTAGGGCTGAGGGAAATATTTGAGGACCCATCAATTGCCCTCAAAGTGGAAGAGCAAATCCACAAGATAAAACAAGCTGGCTGGCCTGCCCTGGAGTACATGCGGGAGTTTTGAAAGCTGGCCGGTCAGATAGAGAGATGGCCTGAGCAATCCATAATTCATCTTTTTAGAGAAGGGTTAGATGACTACCTTTCTCTAGCATGTATCTACCAAGCTTTGCCTGACCAACTGCATGAATGGTACCAGGCAGCAGTGAAATTAGATCTTCAGCTCGCCCACTATAAGAAACCTCTCCTACCTGAACCCAAGCCAAGGTCAGAACAACCTGAATGGCAATCACTCTGATGAAGATCTCCAACTACTGTGAGGGCTGAAAGACCCAAGCCACCTGTAGACCTGGCAATTAAGTGTTTCCGATGTGGACAGCAGGGACATCGAGCAGTGAAATGCCCAGTCCCCTTTCCCCAATAGCAGAACAGACCAGGACCAGCAGTGAGAAAGAAACCTGCACAGCAGCTAAAGGGAGAGAAATCCAACACAGGAACCTGTTGTCCAGGTCACTTCCCCCACACAGGAGGACACCGGAACTCAGACTGGATCCACTCCAGTTCTACCCTCTTTTGATAGTGATGATGAAGGGGAGAATGACCTGATGGTGAGTCGATGCATCCTACCTTTTTTATTGCCTCCTAAACTCATAATCCCTAAGCCAGGGGCACAAATAGACCTGAAAGTGCTACTCGATACTGGCTGCTCCCGATGTATCATTAGCCTGTCATGTGTCTTGAGACTAGGCATATGGGCTAAGATGCTCTCCAAACCTGTGAGGCTTGAGCAAGCCTAATGGGAGGGACTTCAGTTACGTAATTAACGGAGCCCTTATGCCTGGCAATAGGTGAGCACTGAGAGTTTATTCACTTCCTGGTAGCTCCAAATATGTCTGAGACTGTGATCCTAGGACTAGCCTGGCTAGACAAATGGAAGCCATTGATCTGGTGGAAAAAGGAATGAGAACTGTGAGATTACCCATAGGGCCCAATCCTCCATTGATTCAACAGATGTTACAGGGGATTTTAGCCCACCCAATGAGTGAGCGCACATAGCTGTCTTACAGCCACCGGGTGAGCCACTCATCCCCAGTGAGTACCAGGACCTAGCAGAGACGTTTAGTGAGAAAGAATACAATACTTTGCCTCCTCACCATCCCAATGATTGTTCCATTGAACTGTTACCAGGGGCCAAACTCCCCCAACCAAGAATGTACGCTATGTCCCCCCTTTACTTGGAGAAGATGCAGTTGTATGTGGATACAAACCTAGCGAGGGGATTCATCGAATTGGCCAAGTCTACTGTGGGAGCTCCTGTGTTGTTCAAAGAGAAAAAAGATTTGTCTCTTCATCTCTGCATGGACTATAAAGGCCTGTGAGTGTGGAAAATAAATGCTGTGAGTGTGAGTGTGGAAAATAAATACCCTCTTCCCCTCCAGAAAGACTTATTAACCCACCTAGTGAAGGTGAGTGTCTTCACTAAATTAGACCTGAGAGAAGCATATTACTGAGTGAGAATAAAGGAGGGGGATGAGTGGAAAATGGCCTTCAACTGCCCCTTGGGAAGCTACCAATTCAAAGTTATGCCATTTGGACTGCAGGGATCCCCAGCCATATTTATGCAGTTGATTAATGAGGTCCTACATCAGGGGTGTAAAACTCAATTTCATTGAGGGCCGCATCAGCATTGCGGTTGCCCTCAGGGGGCCGGGTGGGTGTGGCCTGGGTGGGCGTGGCCTACTGGGTGGGCGTGGCTAGAGTGCCTATGGCCTACTGGGTGGGCATGGCCAGCTCTACATGGTTCGCATCAAGGGTGCCTATGGGGGCCTGGGCAGGAGTGGGACAGATCTGAGGGTCTCTGGCAGAAGGAGGGTCTCTGGGCCAGGGCCAAGGCAGTGGGGGCCGTTCCCTCACTGTTTCCAGGATGGCTTCGCGGGCCACATGAAACCACTTCAAGGGCCTGATCCGGCCCCCGGGCCTTGTGTTTGACATGTCAGTCCTACATGAACATTTACACAAAGTGGTTCTGGTGTATCTTGATGACATTCTAATATATAGTATGAATATGACTGATCACATAAAACTGGTCAGAGAAGTGTTAAAGAAACTATTGAATGCCAAACTTTATGTCAAATTGTCGAAATGTGAATTTCACCAAACCTGTTTAGATTACCTCGGCTATAGAATTTCCGACAAGGGCATCGAAATGGACCCAGCCAAAATGAATACTATAATTGAATGGCAGCCCCCAAAGACTCGCAAACAGCTCCAGAGCTTCCTAGGGTTTACCAATTTCTATCATCAATTCATTCCCTCTTTTGCTGAGATCACTCTACCCCACAGGCAACCCGCGGCTCCGGAGCCGCATGCGGCTCTTTGAGCTGTCTCCTGTGGCTCCCAGTCACCTGGTGTGCGTGCGTGCCATGGCAGCTTTCCCAACGGACAGCGCCACTGCCCGTTCCGAGAGGTGTATGCGCACCTCTGCCTGAACGGGCAGTGGCACCGCTCGTTGGGAAAGCTGCTGCAGCCCATTTGCAGAGCTGCTGCCTTCCTCTGAAGGCGGCAGCAGGTCTGTAAATGGGTGGCGCCGCCGCCTGTTCGGGTGGAGGTGCGCGCGCACCACTCCGAATGGGTGGAGCTGCGTGCGCAGCTGTCCGAATGGAAAGTTGCTGCGGCCCATTACTAAACTTTACATATTGCAGAGCATACATAACTTGCCAGTTTCTAAGGAAACTGGGCAATTTTTCCACTCAAAATGTGGCGCTGAACTAAGCGATGGCAACGGAAAAGCTATGGACTTGCACTTCCGTATTTCATTGCGTTTAAGAGGCTGGAGAAGAAAGGCTGGTTTGCTTTTTAATGAGTGCCAAGCAGTTCCTGACGGAACTCGGCTCTCAGAGGCTCCAGAAAAACCAAACCCGTCGGCTGTTTAGCTGGGAAAATTAAGTCCCAGGAGTTCTTTTTATAGCCATAAAGCAGCAGGAAAGTTCAGAGTAGGCGCGGTTGGGCCTCTCAGCACTACCCTTCACGTAGTCGCGCACAGAGGTCCCCTTTTTCTGCTTGGGAGAATGTGAGGCTTTGGTGACCAAGGCCGCGATCGTGATCGCGGCGGGTAAGGAAAAGGGAATCGGGCTTCTTTCAAGGGTTTGTCGTATCTCTGCCACCTCCCTCACCCAGTCTCGCCCCTTGTGTTCTTTCAGCTGCATGGGAGGCAGAAATACTGCGGCAGCCAGCGCTGCCTGAGGGATGATCGTGCTAAATTTCTGCCTTTCTCGTAGTTATTAAAGCATCGAATGGCACCAAGAAGAGTGGTGGGGTTCTGCCATTTTGTCGAAATGGGAAAACGTCAAAGTTGGGGAGCAAGTTCCTCGGAAACTCTCTGGGACTTGTTAAATTAAATCAGCACAATACTAGGCTGTGTGGAGAGCTGATGCAATGGAGGAGGGCTGCCAGTTTGTAAGGTTTGGGCTTTTATGTCGTGGGGAAAAGAGCACTTTAACAACAGGATCTTTCTCGTAAAGAAAAAACAAAAAGCTCACGCTTTGTGTTGCTTTTCTTTCTCCCTATATTTCTAAGATTACGGAAGCTTTGACAGAAAATTTTATGCAGGTGCTTGAAAGATGGCATCACAATAAGGAGGTGACCATTTGACTGGGTGCCAGATTAATGTCGGCTCTGCAAATGGGCCGTCGCCACCGCGCAACCAGTTCCATCACACATAAAAATAATGGCAACTGCGCGCGTGCATCTGTGCACGTGCAAGAAACAAAATATTTTGCGCATGCCCAAAATTTTTTTTGCGCATGCGCATGCATGGACGCACGCATGCGGCTCCCACTTTTTTTTACGTATGATGGAACCGGTTCCCAGTGGCTCTTTTGCTTTTTCAGGTTTCTGACCCCTGCTCTACCCCTTACAGAACTAATCAAAACAGGCAATGGAGGGGGAAAACCATGACCTGCCCAACCACTAGAATGGACTATGAATTGTCAGAAAGCTTTTGAGAATTTAAAAAGACTATTTGTGGCTGAACCCCTGCCCAGAGGAGCACCCCTACCCAGGGGAGCCCTTTGTAAGTCAAGCAGATGCCAGCCACGTGGCAGTCGGAGCTGTGTTACTACAAAAGAATAAAAGTGGAGTCCTACAACCTTGTGCCTACATCTTTAAGAAATTCACGGAAGGCGAGAGGAGATGGACAGTCTGGGAGAAGGAGGCCTTTGTAATTAGGTGGGGGCTATTAAACTGGTGACACTATTTAGAAGGGAGCAAGGTACCTTTTGAAGTATGGACAGATCACAAAAATTTAGAGGCACTAAAAACTCCCCGCAAATTGTCTCCAAAGCAAGTGCGATGGGCACAGTACTTTAACCATTTTAACTTTACTTTAAAGTACATACTGGGAAGAAAAAATTTCCTAGCTGATGTGCTATCCTGACTGCCACAGTACAAAAGTGAACCTGAAGAGGTCTATGAGGCAATTATCCCCAGTTCACAACCTGCTGCACAACTCATGCCTCGCAGAACCCCTAATCCTGATGAACTGGGAGTGAAGAAATTAAAATGAGAGCTCCTTACTGATCAATGCTTCAAAGATAATCAAACCTCCCTAACATGTAGGAATGGTTTGGCATACATGGGGGAAACATTGTATCTACCTGAAACCCTCCATCTCAATGCTCTCAGACACAGCCATGATGTAAAACAGGCTGGACACTTCAGATATTTAAAAACTGTACACCTCATCTGCCAGGGCTAAAATGAGATGTGGAAAACTATGTCAAGAGTTGTATCATATATGCCACCATGAAAAGAATTCCAGGGAAAACCCCTGGACTACTGCAGTTGGTAGCAGACCCTTCTCAACCATGGGAAGAAATAGCTATGGACTTTATTGTAGACCTACCTGAAAGTAGAGAAAATACTGTCATCTAGACTGTGATAGATCTGTTTTCAAAGCAGGCTCACTTTATCTCCTATAAAGGACTTCCATCTGCACAATGACTGACTAAATTGTTCCTGAAACATATCTACCGACTGCATGGCACCTCTAAACGAATAATTTCAAGATAGAAGAGTGTAGTTCACAGTAAAAATTTGGAGGAATTTCCTTAAATTAATTGGATCATCTCAAGGCTTATCTGCTTTTCATCCAGCTACCAATGGGGCTGCAGAATCCGCTAACAAAACTGTGGAGCAATACCTCAGATGCTACGTTTCCTACCAACAGACAAACTGGACTGATCTCCTCCCTTTCACGGAGGTGGCCTACAATAATTCTGTTCACAGCAGCACTGGCCACATGGCTTTCAGAATAGCCACAGGAAAAGAGTTCAGCCCGATACCTGACTATCCTCAGGTGCCCTCTGCTTCTCAGACATTTGATCAATGGGTGAGGGGTTAGGAAGAGATTTGTAGAAACACAAAAACAGCATTAAAAAAGACTTCTGAGACTTATAAAAAACAAGCTGATAAAAAGAGGGCTCCCCAAAGAACATTCCAAGTGGGGGGAAAGGTTTATCTGTCAACTAAATATTTATGTCTCAAATTACCCAGCAAGAAATTGGGACCGAAATTCTTGGGGCCTTTCCCCATTGTGAAAATCATCAACCCAGTCACAGTAAAATTGAAACTCCCCAGACTTTTGGGAAAAAATCACCTGGTGTTTCATTATAGCTTACTGAAACCTTTTTGATCTTTAAGACCTCCCCCTAAGAAAGCACCTGGACCCCTCATAGTAGGGGTCAGACCCATTAAGAAGTGAAATGTATTCTTGACTCTAGAATCTTTAAAGTAAAATTGCAGTACCTAGTACAATGGAAGGGATACCCATTGTCTGAAGCCATTTGGGTGAAATCTAGTGATGTGAAATCTGACAGACTTGTCAAAACGTTTTATGAGAAACACCCCAGCAAACCAAAAGCCAGCTCCTAACTTGTGTTTTATACTACAGGATCTGTTCTTTTGTAAAGGGGGCCGGATGTCAATGCTGCAAACATTGACATGTTTTTGCACTGACAATATAAGAGACAGCCTGTTACTTTAATTGCTTCATTTCAGGGGGGGGGGGAGGAAATCTACCTGGATGTTGTGAGAAGATTAGAAAAGCCCACGTATAGAATGGGAAGTGAAACCTCATATTTAAATCTAATTGGATAATGTGATTTATGACATGTAGATAAGGGTGGGGATTGTGTGTTATGATGGGTTTGGGGGGAGGAGATTTCAGATTCTGGCATCCCTCCATGAGTGCCAATGTTTCATTTCATTATTAAGACTTTTTAGATAAACAATGCTTGCATTTTGTTTGAAACTGTGTCTTTTATTAGAACCATGACCATGAGTCCTTCGGGAGAAGGGCGGTATATAAATTCAATAAAAGAAAAGAAAAGAAAAGACATCAAGTTTTTAAGAAAAGACTGGACAACCACCTATTTGAAATGGCATAAACTCTCTTGCTTGAGCAGGGGGTTGGACTAGAAGACTTCCAAGGTCCCTTTCAGCTCTATTCTAATTGATTGATTGATTGATTGTGTTTTAGGTAGTTCCTTGATTGGGCTATTACTGCTTGATTGTTGATCTATTATTAATCATGTTGTAAGCTCTGCTTCTTTAGCTGTTGATTGCTGATAAGGAATATAAAGGTAAAGGTTCCCCGCACATGCATGCTAGTCGTTTCTGACTAGGGGCTGGTGCTCATCTCCGTTTCAAAGCCGAAGAGCCAGCGCTTGTCCAAGGACGTCTCCATGGTCATGTGGCCGGCATGACTAGATGCCACAGGCACACGGAACGCTGTTACCTTCCCACCGTAGTGGTCCCTATTTTTCTACTTGCATTTTTACATGCTTTCGAACTGCTAGGTTGGCAGAAGCTGGGACGAGTAACAGGCGCTCACTCTGTTATGCGGCACTCGGGATTCGACCCGCCAAACTGCCAACCTTCTGATCGACAAGCTCATATACTAAGACTGAAATTGCCAGAATCATGGACCTCATCATGGGCCTTGCTATCTACTTTCAATATGGTGAACAAATATACCAACAAATCAGAGGAACACCACTTTCAGGACTCATAGCAGAGACTGTAATGCAATCTCTAGAAACCATTGTACCCCTATGCATATAACCAAAAATATGGATCTGGTAAGTAGACAACACCTTTTTCATAATAAAAAGGGTCAAGTAGAGAAGACACATATGAAACCATCAACAACAATTTCAAAGGAATAAAATTGCAATAGAAGAAAAAACAACAACACACTACCATTCCTAGACATCATCAACAAAGATAAGGCAAACTAGGCTGTACTTCTAGTTTGTTCATAAAACCTGTACTAATCAAATATTCCACTACCACAGTAACAATCCAACCCCCAAGAGTAGCTATGTAAGAACACTATTTACAAGAGTCCCTGCCTCACTGGAGCAATCCTGAACATCAGGAAAAAGAAACAAATTATACCATATCTTCCAACAAAATGGATATCCACACAACTTTATCAAAAAGTGCCTGACCACTCAACCCACTATAGTACAACCAACACGCTATGAAAAATATAACACTGCCATACATTAAAAACATCTCAGAAACAACCAACAGAATATTGCAACCACATGGCATCATTGTAGTAATCAAATCAGCTACAGTCCTCCCAAACCAAAAGACTCAGTACCCCAAGAAGAAAAAATAGGAGTCATCTCCTATATGTAAATACTGCAATACTACTATATAGGATAGACAAAGGGCATACATGATCCAACTGGCAATCAGAAAACATGATGAAACATCATTAATTGTGCAACACTTGGACAGACTTAACCATAGTTTCAACTAGCAAACTGTGAGCATCCTAGACTGAGCTAAGTCCAAAAAAGCTAGAGAATTCCTGGAAGCCTGACACTCTGACATATCAGTCATCAACAGGTACATAAACAATATCTACACATCATTCAAAAGAGAGTCAAAAAGCTAAAAAGGAAACAAAAAGACCAAACATTTCCTCACCAACATTCAACACCCAGCTAAGCAGATATTAATATCAGGATTAATATCAGATCCACAATCAAGCAGTAAACAATACCCTAATCAAGGTACTATCAAGAACACTCTCACCGACACTGACAGTATATAACTACTTGTATATAAACAGAGCAAACCTCATCCCTTCTAGCACTGCTGATGTTACCTAGCTGGATAATGAAACTGTCAAGAGTGATTAGCTTTTTCACCTAGTTTCTTTTGCACTGTCAACTTGACAACAATTGGGAGGGGTGGTGGTTGTAATCTCTGGGGTGGGAAAGGAATGCCAAGACTCTGTCTGCAGACCATGAGACCCTGCTTCTCCCTTCAAGGCCATGCTGTGCAGCTGTTTGAATAATCCAGGCAGTTCTCATAACAAAAGGAGCATATTCGATTGGATGATGCAATGGACTGAGAGGAACAGCCAAAGGGGAATTCAAGTTTGACTATGTGGATTTTGAGTGGGAAATTCAGATGTGGTTTTGCTTCTTTTGTGCCAACGTAGTGTATTCAATAAAAGTGTTACTTTTGGGAATAAACAATGTCCCAGGAGTTTCTTTCTTGGATTCAGTAGTTGGACATTTGACAGAAACATCTGCAAGAAAATAACCAATCTGAAAGAGCACCAAGGACCCCACAAAGTAGCCATGACACAGAAAAAAAGTATAGAAATATGTTCTTTTTCTTCCTTTACAATAATAGAATCCAAGATTAATCAACCTGAATTGTGAAGACCTTTTTCTAAAAATAAATTAGTTACTGTCAGTGCTTTTTTTCTAAAAAAAAAGGTGCCAGAACTCTCAACTTGGCGGGCACAGGAGATGGGGGGGGCGGTGCTGCTGCAATCACAGGTGTGAAGGGTGTTGGCAGCGGGCTCTCCTCCCTGGGGCGGGAGCTGGCGCGGCTGGTGCTGTGGGAGCAGCAGAGCCCACTCTATATGGCGGGGCTGCGCAATGCGGGCAATGGAGGCGGTGCGGGCCAGGCAATGTTTTAATCTTATGATTTTAAATATATATTTTTTCTATTGTAAGTTTCCCCAAACCTCGCCATGTGGACTGCATACAAATATTATATAATTGGTAAATAAAGGTAGAACATAAGTTAAATATACATCAAATGATAATATGCTTCCCTACAAAGTCAATTCTTGCTCAATGACAGACCAAGGAGTTAACTTGGAAAGGCAAGAGGAAAATCTAGAAGAGGTTTGTGCAGCTCTTCAACATCTTCATCAATGATTTGGATGAGGGGATAGATGGAGAACTCATCAAATTTGCAGACAACACCAAACTGGCAGGAATAGCCAATACTTCAGAAGATAGGCTTAAGATACAGGAGGATCTGGACAGACTTGAACACTGGGCACTATCTAACAAAATGAAATTCAATGGTGAAAAAAGTAAGGTTCTACATTTAGGCAGGAAAAATCAAATGCACAGATATAGTATAGGTGGTACCTTGCTCAATAGTAGTAACTGTGAGAGAGATCTTGGAATCCTAGTGGACAATCACTTCAATATGAGCCAGCAGTGGGCTGCAGCTGCCAAAAAAGCCAACACAGTGCTAGGCTGCATTAACAGAGGGATAGAATCAAGATCGCTGAAGTACTAATACCACTTTACAATGCCTTGGTAAGGCCACACCTGGAATATTACATCCAGTTTTGGTCACCACGATGTAAAAAAGATGTTGAAACTCTAGAAAGAGTACAGAGAAGAGCAACAAAGATGATTGGGGGAGTGGAGGCTAAAACATATAGGGAATGGTTGCTGGAATTGGGTATGTGTAGTTTAATGAAGAGAAGGGTGAGGGGTGACATGATAGCAGTGTTCCAATATCTCAGGGGCTGCCACAAAGAAGAGGGAGTCAAGCTATTCTCCAAAGCACCTGAAAGCAGGACAAGAAGCAACGGATGGAAACTAATCAAGGAGAGAAGCAACCTAGAACTAAGGAGAAATTTCCTGACAGTTAGAACAATTAACCAGTGGAACAATCTGCCTCCAGAAGTGGTGAATGCTCCAACACTGGAAGTTTTTAAGGAGAGACTGGCCAGCCATTTGTCTGAAATGGTATAGGGTTTCCTGCCTGAGCAGGGGGTTGGACTAGATGACCTCCAAGATACCTTCCAACTTCTTCTTCTTCTTCTTCTTCTTCTTCTTCTTCTTCTTCTTCTTCT
>JAKJMR010016119.1:68193-87580 GCA_024449315.1 Daboia siamensis
CTTCTTCTTCTTCTTCTTCTTCTTCTTCTTCTTCTTCTTCTTCTTCTTCTTCTTCTTCTTGTTATCTTGTAGAAAGGAAAGGCCCACACTGATACATTAAAAATCTTTGTGGTCTGCAGACTAGAGGAGTATTTACAGTGTTGGAGCTTGTGGTCATGGTAAGCCATGGAGGCACTAGGCAACATGACTTTCAGGGCAGTGGTGGTGATTTTATTACTTAAAAAAAAAGTCTGTGCTCTGTCCAAGGGTGTTTGGTAGGCTGCATGTACAGGCCTGGTCTAGAATTTATTTTGGAGCATTCAACTATCTAGAACAGGCATGTCAAACTCATTTTGTTTGAGGCAACTTTTTATAAAAGAATTGCCATTAATTTGTTTTAATAAAATAATTTAAATCAATTTTTCATTTGATTTCAAATTAAATGAATGAGATTTTTTTTTTTAGTACAATTGCCAAATGCAATAAACTGGTTTTAGGTATATGTTACTGGAAGGAAAAAGCAATCCCTGTTGCGTTACTGATCCCAGAGAAACATTTGCACGTATGCAGGTATCCTTAGGGTGCCATAGTTATAGATGAGAAATATTGGTTGCAAAGTTGGCATTTCTGGATGTAATACAGATATTTTGGACTTATTTTTGTTTCTTTGCATGTTTGATATTTTTAAAAAGGCATATGCTACTGACTACGCTTATGCACATATGTAACATGATCACTGCTTGTCCAAAATTTTACTATACATATAATACCACCAGAAATTATTTTAGCCTTTTTAATTAATGTTGTTCTTGATGTTAAGCTCACCAGGGAAAACATCATATATTGTTATATATATACTAGGTTAATTATTTAAAGACTGAAGTGCAACATAACTAGATTCTAAATAATCTATTTTTCAAAACACACAACAGTCCAAATAGTAAAAGTAAAGTCCAAATTAAGAATATTTCATTCCTAAGAATTGTTTAGATTCAAAATAGTTTTCAAGAGTGTACAAAAGATACTATTTTTTTCTAGAATCAGCTAAATTAGACATATTACATTGAGAAAAATGTTTCTCATTTCTTTCCTGTTACCTTTGATTTCATTGCAGAGATGTTAACATAAGAAATAGATTATTTTGTTATCTAATTTTACCTTCCAAAAGACAGAAGCAGATGAAAAATGTGAGGTTCTTTCCTGTTGGCTTTTCTGAATTAGCTGTTTTAGATTCTAAAAGTTTAGTTCCTAAAGAAGTAATCCTGTAAATAATTTTAATGTCCTCCTCTAGTGCAGCCTCTTTTATGACTCAAGGACTTCAACTCCCAGAATTCCTGAGCCAGCATGGCTCAGCTTGGAAACCTCTCCCTTTCCCCTCAGCATGGCTGGCTCAGGATTTCTGGGAGTTGAAGTCCACGAGTCATAAAAAAGTGCCAAGATTGCTAGCCCTGCAATAGGCTTAGGAAAACCAAAAAGGAAGCTGGGTTGTTTGTTTTTGGGTTTTTTTGCAAAAAAAGGTTTCCAGAACACCATTCTGAGCGTTCTATGAGAAAAAAAGCCCTGGTTACTGTATAATGTTCCAGAATCAGAATTAGTTGAAGTACTTGAAACAAATAGTAAAGATTTATAGATTAAGAAAATATGTGCTCTATTGTCATTATCTCAGGCTTTACATCAGCACCTTACATATTTATGCAACTGCTGGGTCCTATATTCTGCAGCAGAGCACACAAGGCACCCCATTTATTGCCTTTGCTACCAGTGGGCCTGTACCTTGCATTGTCACCATTACATTATTGAGCCTCATCCACATGCATTCCCTCCTTTCTAGAAACCTTTATTGATGGTGAATGCCAGCAGCACCTTTTGAATGAAAGTCATATAATTGTTCAGCTTCAGTAAGCATTGGCAACCACTGTATTGCTCAATGTCAACATACTTTCTGGGAAATGTAAATTTCTGGAAAGCCCCCTGTTATGGATTGGAATTATGAGGCTACAAGTAGTCCTCATTTAGTGACTCAAATTGGGATGGCAACTCAGTTGTTAAATGAAGCAGTTTCTGTCTACATTACCTGTAATGTAGTGGGCCTGTTTTACTTGAAGTGTACCATGTGTCTTTGAATGCTGTTTGAGATTGCTTAATCAGAGAGTCTGTGTAACGGTCGCTGGCTCCTCAGACAGGCAGTCTCCAGGATGACCATTGGTTGCCTCTAGGGAGGGAATAGGTTCTTTCAAACCTATTGGCCACTGCCTAGTGGCCAGCAGTATAAATAGCTGTGTAGAAGCCTTGGTTACTAGTTCAGTTCCTGTTATTCAATAAAGCATGTTGCTGCCTGAACTGAACGCTTTGTTTGCCTGAACTGAACGCCTTGTCTCCTGCTTGCAAAGAACCCAGTACACAACCCTGCAACAAAGGTGGGATCCTGCTTCTTCAGAAGAGCTGAAAGTCACTAGGTGGTGAAGCCAGCCAATCGCCTGGCAGGGAACGCATTCCCCCCCTTGGTCAGCCTAGCACATAACGCTAGTGACCACCAGCCCTGCAGACCAGTCTCTGGGCCTACGAAGGAGCAGGACAAGGAAGAAAATGAGCCCCAGCTGTGAAGACTTCCTGAGATGGCGAAGTCAGAAAGCGGGATGAATTTGATGTAACTCACCCAGAGAGATGGGCTTCATACATCTT
The DNA here is from genome assembly GCA_024449315.1 of Daboia siamensis. Taxonomy (NCBI): domain Eukaryota; kingdom Metazoa; phylum Chordata; class Lepidosauria; order Squamata; family Viperidae; genus Daboia; species Daboia siamensis. The sequence goes on from JAKJMR010016119.1 coordinate 70,855, forward strand.
GAGGGTCAAAAACTACCTCTGCGCCAACCAAGTTGCTGAAGATGGCCTGAAGGCTGCAACACTCCTGTGTGTCTGCGGGCCTGCAACCTTCAATATCACAGAGAACTTGGTTGCACTGGTGCAGCTGGAGTCTGTAACATATGCGGACCTGAAGAAACGGCTCGGCAACCATTTCCAGCCCAAGTTATTGGTGATAGCTTGGAAGCACACTTTTGAACAGAGAGTTCAGCAGACTGGAGAAACAGCAACAGAATTCATTGCGGCATTGAGACAAACTTTGAATCTGTGCCAATTTTTGGACTTAGAAGAAAGGCTTCGAGACCGACTGGTCTGTGGACTTCAGAGCAGAGAGCTGCAGCAGAAACTCTTTGTGAAAGAGACTCTCTCACTCCAGGAAGCCTTGAAAGAGATCTTGGCGGATAAAGCCACCAGTGAGGCCATGAAAGCCATGCGGCCTGCCTAAAGCACTCAGCATGAGGAGGCTGTCCACCACGAGGATGCCGAACTCCCAGAAGACGTTGACTGCAACCACGAAGTGGACAAACTTCAATGGCACAATGACAAAGAACAAAGGACTACTTACAAGGCAGTTCCCTTTCTTTGGTGTCCAGGCTGTGGCGGCCGCCACCAATGCATAGACTGCAGGTTCCATACAGCCATGTGTTGGGACTGCAGGAAGACTGGCTACATCGCTTCAGTCTGCAGAGGTCAACAGAAGGACCGCCAATCAGACATTCTGATCAGGAGAGGTACCGGGGCCCCAGGGCAGCTTAATGTAGGGTTTTGCTCCAGCCATTGTAGCGTTTGCCATACACGAGCTTGCCACCCCCTTAAGCCCAAGTTGCAACTTCAAGTTGAGCTGCAAGGTGTCCCTTGCAAGATGGAACTGGACACTGGTTCAGCCATGTCCATCATATCTCTCGAAACCTTCTGCTTCATCTGCAACTGCAGCAAGAGGTGGGCCAAGCTTAGGCCATCTGACATTATCCTGACTGACTTCCAAAACTCTCGAGTTGCCATCAAAGGCGAGGCCTCATTGGACGTTAAGTTCAAAAGGTTTTCAGGGCCCCTAGATGTGATTGTGGTGGAGGGCCAGCAAACGAGCTTGATTGGGCTAGAATGGTTTGATGCTCTGGGCATCCAGGACACCGGAATCCACTGGACACAAGCGGTGAACTTGGCATCAGTATGCACGGAGTTCATGGACATTTTTGACACTAGCCTAGGAACGTACAAGGGTCCTCCGATAGGCTTTAAACTTGATCCTGCCGTAATGCCTGTCAGCATCAAACCCCGCAGAGTGCCATTTGTGCTTAAATATAAGATTGATGCACAGCTGGATATTCTAGTTGAACAGGGTGTACTACAACCCATAGATGGGGGTGAATGGGAAACCCCAATTGTCACACCACTTAAGGCCAATGAGGAGGTCAGGATTTGCACTGATTACAAGTGCAAGCACATTGGTTTGTGCTTAAATTGTAAGCCACCCTGAGTCTTCGGAGAAGGGCGGGATATAAATGGGATTTAAAAAAAAATCGGGCACTTAAGCAGCATGTGTACCTGGTGCCAGTCATTAGCCACATCTTGGCATCACCGCAATGGGGTACGGTTTTTGCAAAGTTAAATTTGGCACAGACTTATCAGCAGCTACCTGTGGATGAGGCCACAACAGCTGCACAAACCATTGCAATGCACAGGGGGGCTTTTAAAGTCAAGCACCTCCAATCCGGGGTTAGTATAGCCCCTGGGATTTTTCAAGGAGTTATGGAGCGTACGCTCAAGGCATTCCAGGGTTTTGCCCCTATTTCGATGATGTGCTCATTGCCGGTGAGTCCACTGAGATGCTTGCAAGGAGGCTCAAAGCCGTCCTTCAATGGTTCCACGAAGCGGGCCTTAAACTTAAAAGAAATTAATGTAACATTGGGGTCTCTTCTACTGAGTTCCTGGGTTTCTGTATTGATGCTGAAGCATCCTCCCTGCCAAGTCAAAGCTGAAGGCCATTCAGCTGGCACCTAGCCCCAGGACAAAGGGAGAGCTTCAGGTATTCCTGGACCTCCTTAATTTTTACCATGTGTTCCTTCCTAACAAGGCCACAGTGGCAGAGCCATTACACCAGCTCTTAGAAAAACAAAACAAAACACCCCATGGAAGTGGACCAAGGTTCACAAAAACAGTTTTAAGGTAGTAAAGACGTATTGTCTTCCAATTCAGTGCTCACTCACTTTAAAGAGTCATTGCCTGTATGCCTTGCTTGTGACACATCCCCTTATGTGGTAGGGGCCGTTTTAAGTCATTTGGAAAGTGATGGGACCCAAGTACCAATTGCCCATTACTCTAGGACATTGTCCTCTGCTGAGTGCAATTATGCACAAATTGACAAAGAGGCCTTGGCCATTGTGACAAGGGTGAAGAAATTCCATGATTACTTGTATGGCAGGGAATTCACTGTGAGATGGTCTCACGAGGTCGATGGTTCGTTAAGGTGCTTCCAAGTAAAAAGCAGCACACAGGGATGCAATCATTTATAGCTTTATTCAACATTAGAGTAAATAGAAAGAGTTCCCTGGCATGGAGGCATCCATGCCTGGATTGAGCTCATGGATCAGCAAGCAAGTAAGCAGAAGAAGGAACAAAGAGAAACTAGAGGGAGGAGCAGTCCCAGAGCAGAGGTATTTATGGGGGTCCTCAGTCCCTCCCTTACCAATTAACTCTCTCCAATGGGGCTGCAGGGGCCGTAGACCCCTGACCCATCAGTGGGAGCAAAGAAGCATCTTTGCTCCCATCTGATGACCTTTTTGGGAACTGCCATGGCTGGCACAAAAACATCTAACAATTCCCCTTCTTGCCAGCCAATGACAGGGACCAGTGAATGTATGTGAGGGGGCAAACAGGTGTCATAGACATGCATATACATGTTCAGAAGACCAAACACAAACGCTTACACAGAAGGTTGTGCCGGTCAATGGGAACAGGTTTAGTGAACAGGTCAGCTATCTGGTCAGTTGTATTACAATGCTCAACATGTATAAACCCCATTTTGGCAAGCTGCCTGACATTTTTATAGCGTAAGTCTATGTGGCGGGACCTAGAGCCCACTGCATATGCCCCCAAGATTGCAATTGCAGCCGTATTATCCTCTTGAATTTGGATGGGCAGAGGAGGAGGTGCCCAGATGCTCGTTATCAGAGCATCGAACCAAATCAAATCATTGGCCGTGTCCGACAGGCTGGCATATTCCGCCTTGGCCGTGGAGCAAGAAACAAATTTTTGCTGCCTAACATGCCAATGGATAGGACAGCCATTTAGCAATATGAGGAAACCAGAGGTGCTCCATCTACTTTTAGTGTCACCAGCCCAGTCTGCGTCCGAGTAAGCGGAGAGCTGGGCCATCTTCCCCTTCTCTGGTTCCAGCACAAGGAGAGCATCGGTCGTGCCCCTGAGGTACCTAAGTATCCTCTTAACAGCAGTCCAGTGGAATTCCTTTGGGTGTTCCACATGCCTGGACAGTAGATTCACAGCTAAGGCTATGTCAGGCCTGCTCCAATTGCTGATATATAGCAAGGAGCCAATCACAGATCTGTAAAGCTTATTATCTATGAACTCAGGACCGTCCTTGTGAGTGTGATTGTAATAGTCACTTTGTATTGGGCTACGCATTGGGTTAGATTCTGCCATTTTACATTTGGCCAGTAACTCCTCAATCTTTTCTTTCTGAGATAGGGTGAACCCGCCCTTAGTGGCCAAGATGTGCACACCCAAGTACCTGTCAATCCGCCCCAAAGACCTCAGGGTAAACTTTTCCCCTAAGGCCTTGGCAAATTTATCACACCCTTCCTTGTCAGGCCCTACATATAGGAGGTCGTCCACATAAACTAACACCCGTTCTGTGGTACCCCTTGGAGTTGCATGTGAAAACACATTCATCTGCATGGGATGCGCTGAAACCAACTCGTTCTAAACTTTTTCTAAGGCAGTTGTACCATAGTTTCCCCGACTGCTTGAGGCCATATAACCCTTTTTGGAGTAGCCATGTGTTTCCCCCTTCCTGCTGGTAGCCAGGAGGGGCCCTCACGTAGATCTGCCGGTCCAAGTTGGTGTGGAGGTAAGCCGTCTGGATGTCGAATTGGAAGACTTCGTCCCCCAGAGCAGCTGCAGTTACAAGGGCGGCCTTTACGCTCTCTGCCTGGACGGTTGGAGAGTAGGTCTCTACGTAGTCCTCCATGTAGCACTGGGCGAACCCCTGAGCTACCAAACGGGCCTTATACAGGTAGAGGCCATTGGCAAGTGGTTTCGCCTTGAAAACCCATCTTGTGCCAATGACTTTCCTCTCGTTTGGTGGTTGCTGGGGGGTGAAGACCTTGAGCTTACTCAGGCTCGCCATCTCCTGCTCCATTGTGAGCTGCCATTTCTCCTGTTCTTCGATGGGCAGCTCCTGGATGTCAGAGAAGGATTTTGGGGTGACCACAACGCTGTTGACAGACGCGATGTGTCCAATGTCGATTCTCTTTGGCGGGATCCCTTTGTTGGACCGCTTTGACCTCCTGACCTCCTGCTACTCACTGCCTTTTTGTTCTGCGGGTTCCTTGTTAGCCGGCATTTCACAACCGGGATGTGAAGACCCTCGGTCCTAGGTGCTGGGTATCGCGGGTCGCGTCGCCTCAGGACTGGATGGCTCATCCTCCCCATCTGAACCAGGTAGGATGACATCTTCGTCTTGTTCCTCACTCTCATCGGTGGCAGGATATGTGTTTGTCTCAGGTGATGTCGTGGTTGGTGTGTCCTTGCTGGGTCGGTTGACATATGGGCTCAGATCATTTGAGTGGATCTGGGTCCAATTGGAGTCCTCTTCGAAGGAGGCAGATTGGGAAGTCACAGTCCTGCCCCCTTCTCCCAGGAAACGGTAGGCCTTGGAGCCAGGAGCATAGCCCAAGAACCTTAGTCTCTGGGAGACAGACCTCCCCTTCTTCTGCAGCTGCTTGGGGACGTGCACCCAAGCGTAGGAGCCAAACACACGCAAGTGTCCCAGACTTGGTTTCCTACCATGGACCAGGAAATATGGGGTCTGGTCCACAACACTGCTCCAGGTGCGGTTTAAGGTGTAATTGGCGTAGTGCACTGTCTCTGCCCAGTATGATTCTGCGACCCCAGTGTCTGCAATCAGACTATGCATCATAGTTTGCAGGATTCCATTTCTTTTCTCTGCCACGCCGTTCTGGGCAGGAGTGAAGGGCACTGTAAGAAAATGTCGGATGCCCTTATGCCTTACCCAGTCCTGAAATTTCCGGGACATGAACTCAGCCCCGCGGTCGCTCTGCAGTTGAGCGAACTTGGTCTTATATTGGGTCTCTACAAGGTTGTACAATGATTTTATGGCATCAAAGGGTTCGGATTTTTCTGTGAGGGTATACACGTGGCCGTACCAAGAAAAATCATCAACGGCAGTGAGAAAATACCGTCTTTTCCCTAGGGATGGTGTGAATGGCCCAACCAGATCAACATGTACTAGTTGGTACGGGTATTGGGCCTTACATAGTGACACCTTAGGGATGGGGGCCGCCTTCCTCTTTGTCCTCTTACAGATGGCACAGTCCAGGAACACCTCACAATCCTTGAGCTGGACTCCCTCAGCAAACTCTCCCATCTTTTTAACCACAGGGAAGCTCACATGACCTAATCTTCGGTGTAGGAGATGGGCACACTTATCGTGGAGCAGCTTCCCCACTGACACCCTCTTGGCTCTGGTTACCTTGAGCGGTGATTTAGGTGCCTGCTGAGGTTCGGGTTTCTTGTCCACACTGCCCTTGGAAAACCGTGGGGCTGGCTGAGGTGGCTTGGGTGCAACCGCCTCGTCCTTGCGCTCCTTAGACAGCCTTGGGGCTGGCTGTGGGGGCTTTCTCTCTTTCCGTGCGCAGGCCCCTTCTGAGGTGGCACCCGGTGGACTGTCCTCTGTGGCTGGGTTCTCAGGAGAGAAGTATGGCAAACCATTTATGATGGCAATACTTCCAATGACCCTCTGGTTCCGGGTGACATGACCTCCCCCTTTGCGAAATAAAACTTCCACCTTGTCATCGTCACATAATTTGATAATGCTTAACAGATTGTTGGCAATGGAGGGAGCATGTAAAACCCCTTCAACATTTCCGAGCCCGGGTACAGAAACAATGCCCTCCCCAACAACCAAAGCCTTATCACCATTGGCCATCTTGACAGATGAGTTAATTTTCTTTAACCTTTTAAACCCTTGTTTCATATTGGTAATGTGAGATGAAGCTCCAGAGTCCAGTAACCATAAGTCAGTGGTGGTATCAGCTTTTGTGGTGGGGGTGAGAGCACAAGTACGCACAGAATTGCCCTTGGCACTACCTTTGCCCCCGCCACGCCCCCTTCCTTGCCCCTTGCCCATTCCTTGATTGGGACCACGCTTGGGCCCTTGTTGGTGATGGGGGCAGTCCTTCTTCAGATGCCCCTCAGAGCCACAGATGAAACACTTAAGTAGAGCATTAACCTGCTCTGAGTTGTGCTGCCTCCTGGTGGCTCGCTGTATGGTGGCTCTGGCGTATTCTCCTGCATCTCTCTGCCTCCTGTCTTCCTCAATGAGCCTCCCTGTGAGGTAGGACAGAGTCATGGCTTCCTTCCTTGTCCCCTCCAGCGAAACAATGAAACTGCTCCAATTTTTGTCCAGGGAAGCCAGAATGACAACGACCATGTTCGCATCAGGTACAAGGTAGTCTCTGGACGTCAGTTCTGCCCTGAGCGCCTTTAATTTTCCCAGGTGCTCAGGCATGCTAGTTCCAAACTTAAGTCTGGTGGTGTAAAACTCAGTTGTGAGTCTGGTGACCGAACCAATGATGTCGCTGTTGAATAAATTGTATAATAACCCCCAAACTTCGCCAGCTGTGAGCCCATCTGGAATGCTGGGGTACAAGTTGCTATCCAGTGAGCTCAGTAGAGTGGTATATGCTTGTCTATGATACCACTCTTCTTGGGGTCCCCAGGGAAGAGATGGGGGATACAGAACCATCTCTAGAGTCCCTTCCTTCAATAGACATACCTGCACATCTTTACTCCAACTGCTGTAATTCTCCCCCCCAAGTTGCAGTTTTGCAAAATTATTTGAGAGTGTAGAGGTCTGGGAATGAAAGAGATTTTTCCCCAGCTCTTTGTGTCTATACATCTGAGAGCCCTCCATTGAGGTGAATGGAAGAGGGATCCCTCTGCTGGCAGGTGGTGGTATTTTTCTTTGATTTTTGGATGGCCCCGACTGGGCATGCTCAGGATTCATTTGAGCCCAGGAGGGCTCTTTCTCTCTCCCTCTGGGCATCTTTCTCTCTCCCTCTGGGCCTGGCTTAGGCCTGAGCTTGTAGGCCGGAAAATGGGCCCGAAGAGGGGCTGAAGGCCGCAAAAGCCCCAAAGATTCCTCCTGAAGCCCCCCCAGCACTGGAACACTCACGGGGGGGGCGAGGATTGCAGGATGGAGCCAGGATGGCACATGGATGCCGTGGATTGCCTGGAGGAGGCCATCGCTGAGAGTTGGAGGAGGGGGCCTCATCCGGAGGCCCCCCCAAAGGCCATCTGGTAAGCAGGGCGTCTGGGCGGTGGCGAGAAGTAGGCTGGAGGGCCCGGGGGTTCACTGGGGGCCCTCTGGGGTTGCAGGACGCAGCTGGGAGGCTCCAGGCCGGACACCTCCCAGCAGTTAGGCCCTGGGGAGAGGATTGGGGGCCATGGAGCTCCCCTGGGAGGCTCCGGGGGGTAGCAAGGGAGGCTGGCTAGCCCCGATGTTGAGGCTGCGGTCGTTTTGGCCTCCAGAGCTGCAAACAGGGTTCAGATAGTTGCTCCAATCTCTGCTATAGCAGTCTCGGCTGGGCAGGCTTCGAGGCCATCATAGGCCTTGAGGCTTTCTGGTGGGGAAGACGGGGTGGTTTGCGTGCCGCTTTGGCTGGATGCCACTGATTGCTGGGCCTCGAGGCTTGGCTGAGACCTATCAATATCAGGCCATGTGGGTGTCCTGGGGGCCGCCATCTTGCTTCCGGTTGCCCCCGGAAGCTGGAGGTCACAGTTTGGCAGGAAATTTCACGCCAAAAGCTGTGGGGTCCCGGGGTCCCCCAGGGTGGCCTGCGCCATTTTAGGGGGCCTCGTGGGCGCTGGGGAAGGACTTATCCGGTGTCCAGAGGCCCCCTGTGCTGGCATCCCTCGTGGAGAGGCTTGTGTCATCCTTTGTGCTGCAAGGAACTTTAGGAGCAGCTCCTTGCGTTCTTGTTCAGTCATCTGGGCCACGCGGCGCTTGTCTTGGGCCCGGGCCACTTCTGCTACATCTGGGTAGTCTAGGGTGGACTGTAAGCCTTCCATGCTTCCCTCTGTGGCTTGCAGCTGTGGGGAGGCATGCAAAGGGGTCCCTGGCTCTCCGCTGGGTCCTCTGGGGAAATAGAGATCATCTGTATTCTCTCCTGGAGCGAAGCTTGCGTCAGTGGCTGGATGCAGGGCTGCCATCCTTGATTGAAGACTCCTGGTCACAATCAGGGATCTCCTGCCATCCGTCTCAAATGGGTTCGTGCTCGAACTTCCAGGCATCTTGCTTGTAGATGCTGGCTTGGAAGCGTTGCCTTAAACCATCCTCTCTGCTACCAATTTGTGAGATGGTCTCACGAGGCCGATTGTTCGTTAAGGTGCTTCCAAGTAAAAAACAGCACGCAGGGATGCAATCATTTATAGCTTTATTCAACATTAGAGTAAATAGAAAGAGTTCCCTGGCATGGAGGCATCCATGCCTGGATTGAGCTCATGGATCAGCAAGCAAGTAAGCAGAAGAAGGAACAAAGAGAAACTAGAGGGAGGAGCAGCCCCAGAGCAGAGGTATTTATGGGGGTCCTCAGTCCCTCCCTTACCAATTAACTCTTTCCAATGGGGCTGCAGGGGCCGAAGACCCCTGACCCATCAGTGGGAGCAAAGATGCTTCTTTGCTCCCATCTGATGACCTTTTTGGGAACTGCCATGGCTGGCACAAAAACATCTAATATTCACGGTCTTCACTGACCACAAGCCACTATTAGGGTTATTTACTGCAGATAGGCAGATGCCCCAAATTCTGTCCCAGAGGATGTTAAGATAGTCCATCTTCTTGTCAGCCCATAGCTTCAGGCTGGTTCAAAAACTGGGCAAAGACATGGGCCATGCAGATGGCCTTAGCAGGTTGCCATTGCCACAGATCGAACCAGATCCGGCTCCAGCAGTTTCCATTTTGTCAATTTGGGATTTGCCTGAGTTTCCCCTTCATGCTGGGGGTATGGCTGCAGAAACTGCTGCAGACAAGGTTCTAAGCAGGGTGCTGTCCTGGATTCACGCAGGGTGGTTTGAAAAAAGTCCTGGACCCGAGTTCCAGAGCTACTTCACACATAGACATGAGCTTTCAGCTCACAAAGTCTGCATTTTATGGGGGAGCAGGGTCATTGTCCCCAGTTCTTTAAGAGAGAGGGTACTTCAATCTTTACATGAGCGACATAGTCCGGATGAAGGCATTGGCATGAAGCTACCTATGGTGGCTGTGGTTAGATAAGGCTGTCAAGGCTCAAGTACATGGGTGTTACATGTGTCAACAATCCAGACCAGAAATACCACACGCTCTGGTCCATAGATGGGAGGAGACACATACTCCTTGGTCAAGGATTCATATCAACTTCGCTGGGCCCTTTCAGGGACAGCAATTTTTGATAGTGGTCAACAGCCACTCTAAATGACTGGAAGTTATTCCTATTCCAAATATGACTACTGCTAGGACCATCCAGGTGCTTAGAAAGCTTTTTGCAACACACAGGCTACCGGACATCATAGTATCTGATAATGGGGTCCAGTTCACAGTGGCAGAGTTTCAAGCCTTCTTGAGGACTAACCTCATAAGGCATGCTACATTGGCTCCCTTTTACCCCTCGACTAATGGGCAGACCGAACGGATGGTGTGCACAACAAAGGAGTCACTCAAGTGCATAGTGACTGGAGATTGGCACCATAGGCTAGCTGACTTCTTGCTTTGCCAGCACACTACACCTTGCACAGCAATAGGCAAGAGCCCAGCAGAGCTTTGCTGGGGGAGAAGGCTCATCACAAAACTGGACAGATTGCATCCAGACCAAGTGGCAGCAGATACCTCTAACCCAAAGCCTCCATTGGGGTTGCAAGTGGGTGATGGGGTGTGGGCCCGGAACAATGGGCATGGGAACTTGTGGGTGCCCGGTAAAATTGCCAAAGTCTCAGGCCCCCTCTCATACAATGTGGCTCTGGATGGTAGGCGAGTCATTCGCTGCCATATTGATCAGCTGCGGAAGCAGTTTCAAGAATGGCCACAAAGCGAAGATCTCTTGACGGGCCCGCTGCTAGAGCCAGAAACTGGCAGCCAAGCAGGGCAGTTCACATGTTCCGAGGACTCTATCAGTCAGTACAATGGGAAGGTGGTCGTAGATGGGCAAAGCCCGGGAATGCAACATGGGTCCCCTGACGGGGAAAGTCAACCTGATCAAGAAAGCAGTTGTGCTAAGTCTGTTTCTTCATTGGACTTTGGTCTGGGCCAACCTGGAATGGCCAGCCAAAGGGACTCGAGTCAATCCGACTCTTGTGAACACGTTAGTCCTGGTCTACCCAGCCCGGTGGGCAAGTTGGTAGACCGGGAGTTGCCTGGATCCCCCGGCCGATCCGCAAGGTCACGCAGACCACCAACCTACTTTCAAGATTTTGTTCTGAAGTGATTGTGTTATTGCAAATAATTGTATTACTGCTGTATTTTATTTTTCAAATATTTTTACAATGTTTGTACATTCTAGCAGGGAGGGGTGTAATGAAGTGGGCCTGTTTTACTTGAACTTTATCACGTGTCTTTGAATATTGTTTGAGACTTCTTAATCAAGGAATCTGTGTAACTGTCACTGGCTCCTCAGACAGGCAGTCTCCAGGACGACCATTGGTTGGCTCTAGGGAGGGAATAGGTTCCTTCAAACCTATTGGCCACCGCCTAGTGGCCAGCAGTATAAATAGCTGCGTAGAAGCCTTAGTTACTAGTTCAGTTCCTGTTATTCAATAAAGCATGTTCCTGCCTGAATTCTCTCTCCTCATCTTCTGCTTGCAAAGAACCCATACCTGTACTGTAATACCTTATATTCTGAATCTGTAATATGCTGGTTTGGAGATATAGCCATTGTTATTATATTAAACCATTATGTTAATGGAACAGAATGAATCCTGCTTCTCTGCCACACAGAAGATTACTACTCTGAACAATGGAATTCCAATTTGTATAATTAATTCAATAAAAAGGGAGTTAGGAGAATTCTATAATGTAGATTTCTCAAATACAAAGGACAAATAAATACTGAAAAACAGTCCCTACCAGGTCTAGTCTACAAGGATAAACGAACACAAATAACTAGAGCTTGGTAAACCTTCCAAAAATGTCAATTAGGAGACATTAATTAGTTTAGTTTAATTTAGTTTAATTTTATTAGTTTAAGGATAAGTACTCTTCTCAAACTGAACTTTTTAATTCTGACAAGATAATCCTGTGGGTTCAGAATATATTTAAGTAAGTTATACCAAGGGACTAACTTTATGGCCCTAAGCAAAACAAAATCATTCTGCAGAGATGCATCTATAATATAAATTTTAAGCTCCTTTTTAACCATAATGATGTCTCTGGTAAAAATAGATCTGGTAAAAATAGACCCCATTTCTGGAGTAAACAAAGTATTATTTGAACCAATGTATCTCACCATAATAGTATACTAAATTCCTGTTTCAAATGCCCTGAGACATTTTAGCCAATAAATAAAATTATGCTGGCAAATTTTGAGAAGTGAACTGTCTGTCTGTCTGTCTGGACTCTCTGCAAAAGTAAGAACAGAGTTGTAGCTTTCACAGAGGCCATGAAATTAGTCTTTAGCATATTCTTCTATATATAATCAAATTAGTGACATCAAAATACTAAATAACTAATTAAACAGAGATTTAGTGAAGAACCCTCTGTAGTTTCTTCAATATGCAAAATAACATGTGAAAGTTTGTGTTGCTTCAGAAGAAGCTGGACTTACATAGTCCTTTAATCTCTATGTACTCACTAGTTCTACTCCAGTTTATTAAAACTTGGAGGAAAGTTGTTTTCCTATGTAGTGCTGTGTCTCTGTAAAAAGTGTATGGTGTGATGTGACAGCAGCTGGTATCTCACTTTATCTCTTGGCTCAAGGCATCTTTTCCCATCCACAGCTTTGATTCTCAAGCACTCAAAATGCATCCTTTCACCATTTTAACTCACAGGGGTTCTTGAATGCCATAGAGAAAACATGGCTTTATGACTTTGCAGCTCTGTTTTACAGTTGCTCAGTGTCAGAATCCATTTATATTCCATTCCTAACTCCCTATCTGTGCAAAGCTAAATCTCACCCCCTTACTGGATTCTGCCATTCCCAAGGAGGGAAAGAGAAGATGTTAATTGGCCATCCCTATTCTTTAGATAGGGACGCAGTGGCTCAGTGGGTTAGAATGCTGAGCTCGTCGATCAGAAGGTCGGCAGTTTGGTGGGTCAAATCCTGAGTGCTGCGTAGCAGACTGAGTGCCTGTTACTCGTCCCAGCTTCTGCCAACCTAGCAGTTCGAAAGCACGTAAAAATGCAAGTAGAAAAATAGGGACCACTCTGGTGGGAAGGTAACAGCATTCCGTGCGCCTTTGGCATCTAGTCATACCGGCCACATGACCACAGAGACGTCCTCGGACAAGCGCTGGCTCTTCGGCTTTGAAAAGGAGATGAGCACTGGCCCCTAGAGTCAGAAACGACTAGCACGCATGTGTGGGGGAACCTTTACCTTTACCTATTCTTTAGATGCAACGTTGTTTATTCAGCCTGCCTGGAGGCCATCATCAAAGACCAGGGAAAGAATCTTTGAACTGAGAAGAACAAAGTAAGGGGGAGATTCTGGTTTGTATCTCCAATTGGAATGTGAAGGGGAGGAAGTAATGATGTTGTAAATGCATGGAGGTTTTCTTTTCCCATGAAGGGTTTTGACACATGAAACTTAACTGACCAAATGGACTGAGGGGAGGGGTTTTTACTCAGGGACACTTTAAAAATATTGATCTGTGACTAGATGACCTCCAAGGTCCCTTCCAAATTATTATTATTATTATTATTATTATTATTATTGTTTCCTGACATATATTGTTGTGTATGGCTTTGGGTTACAACATAGCAACAGCATTACTTATACCACCAGGTGGTGCTGTACTGGGACTGATGCGGATTGGGCTATTTTTTGGTGGGAATACCAGGTTCAAATGGTTTGGCCAAGTGAATACCTGGCCAGGTATATATAAGGACTCAGGTAACCCCAAATCCCCAGTACAGTTCTACCCACAATAAAGAGCTACTATGTTGTACCCTGTGGCCTGGTGTCTTCCATGCGGTCTAGAACCCACTACACAATAGTGGTGATGAAGGTGGGATTCTGCTTCTCTCAGAGCTGAAGTCACTAGGGTCGGAGAAAGAGGCATCTTTTCCCAACTCCTTCACCAAAGCAGATTCCACAGGACCAGACACGCCATGGCACAGTTCAGCCAAATTCTGGCGTTCGACATTCGCCATCCCAAGAGATGGGCTTCACACCTGAGCCAGGTCAAAGGGTTCCTACGGGCCAACCGGATCACTGATGGCAATCAAAAAGCAGCATTTCTGACCTGCATGAGTGGGCCAGCAATCCATGATCTGGCCAACAGCCTGTTCGCGCCAGAAGCGATCGAGACTGTAAAGTATAAGGACCTCGCAGAGAAGCTAAATGCACATTTCAAACCGCAAATGTCAGAGATGGTTTGGTGAGGCCAGTTCGAACAGGGCTTTCAACGGACGGGGGAGTCAGCCACTGAATTCATTGCAACCCTGAGAGAGGCCGCTTGCCTGTGCAAATTCAGCAACTTAGAAGAACGGCTTTGTGATCGCCTGGTGTGTGGTCTCCGAGACAAAAAACTACAACAACACCTATACACCAGACCCGACATCACACTCCAAGATGCTCAAGATGAGATCTTGGCTAACAAGGTCGCCGCAGGAGCAGTTCATGCGACCCATCATTCCCGACCCAGCAGCCCAAGAGGAGCCATCCATTGTGGGGAAGCTGCGAATGACGGGAGCAGTGAAGCGAGTGAGGAGGCAGAGATTGATGCTGTACATCAAAGACAACCATGGCGCAACAATCAAGGAAATCAGTGGAAGCTAACAATGGCCAGCAAATGCAACAAATGTATCAGCTGCAGTTGCAGAGATTCTGCCCCAAAATGTGCTGGCTGCAGGGGGAATCATGTGAGGGCGGTGTGCAAATTCCAAGCTGCGAAATGTCGGGCATGCGGCAAGATGGGACACATCGCAGCCGTCTGCTGGAATCGCTCCCGGGACAGCCTGCATGAACTGCAACCGATGGTTATGTCGCTGACAGGTATTAAGACCCTGCAGCACATCACCACCAATTTTTTTGAGACCCAGAGGGCCGTTTCCCACATGGGAATCAACCGGCTGATCACCCCCAAAATTAAACTAGAGGTCCGTTTGCAAGGTGTATCTTGCAAGATGGAGCTCAACTTTGGCTCCGCTGTCTCAATAATTTCTTATGAGACGTTTAAAACTGTTTGTGGCCGGAGCAAGCAGTGGCCTCGATTGAGACCTACCAGTTTAAAGTTAACTGATTTTCAACATGCCCCGGTAAAAATTAGGGGGGAGAGTACTCTATCGGTGGGTTTTAGGGACTTCTCTGGGCATTTGGATGTTTTTGTGACTGAGGGCCGGAGGACTAGTTTAGTGGGGTTAGATTGGTTTGAGGCTCTGGGCATAGGAAGCTCAGGAATCCATAGCACCCAGGCCAGAAGCCTCGAATCCATCTGCAAAATGTTTGCAGATGTATTCGATGGAAAATTAGGCAGATACAACGGGCCCCCCCATTAAATTTAAATTGAACCCAAATGTGCTACCTGTGAGAATTAAACCCCGGAGAGTTCCCTTCGCCCTCAAACACAAGATTGAGAGTGAATTGGATAAGTTAGTAGAGCAGGGGGTGTTAGAACTGGTAGAAGGGGGAGAGTGGGAGACCCCCATTGTCACCCCACTGAAATCTAATGGGGAAGTGAGAATTTGTGCGGATTATAAGGCTTCAGTAAACCGGGCCCTCAATCTGCATGCTTACCCGGTTCCGACGATCAGCCACATTCTCTCCTCATTACAGGGCAGCACCATCTTTGCGAAGCTAGACCTCACACAGGCATACCAGCAACTCCCGGTTACCAGGGAGACAGCTGACGCTCAGACAATTGTAACACAGAGAGGAACTTTCAGAGTTAACCATTTACAGTTTGGTGTCTCTGTAGCTCCAGGAATTTTTCAGGAGGTGATGCAGAGGACTCTGAAGGGCATTCCAGGGGTATGCCATAAGGGATGCCTTTTGTGGGGTAGCAGGGTCATCGTCCCTGAAAGACTAAGGGACAGGGTCTTAGATTCAGTACATGAAGGGCACCCAGGTATAGTGAGGATGAAGGCGTTAGCTAAGAGTTACCTGTGGTGGCAAAGCCTAGACAAGGCCACAGAGGAATCCAGGTTCACAGTTGCTATGTATGCCAAAGGTCCAGGCCTGAACTGCCACACATGCTTGTCCACAAATGGGAGGCAACACACACTCCATGGTCCAGGATCCACATCGATTATGCTGGTCCATTCCAGGGTCAAATATTCCTAGTGGTGGTAGATAGCCATTCCAAATGGTTAGAGGTAGTACCAGTCACTAGCATGACCTCGGCCAGGACAATCCAAGTGCTCAGGGGTCTCTTTGCCACACATGGCCTTCCTGATGTGTTGGTCTCGGATAACGGCTCACAATTCACCTCTGTTAATTCCAGGATTTCATGAAGGCCAACTTGATTAGGCACGTCACATCTGCGCTCTTTCACCCATCAACCAATGGATTAGCAGAACATATGGTGAGAACAACAAAAGATGCTTTGAAGCATATCATCAGCGAGGACTGGCATCATAGGTTGGCTCAGTTCCTACTGGCTCAACATTCCACACCTTGCACAGCAACAGGGAACAGCCCAGCGGAACTGCATTGGGGCAGACAGCTCATCACCAAGCTGGACAGGCTACACCCCGACAGGGGGGCTGCAGAGACAGTGCAACCCAACCCAACTAGCGAACTAAACACAGGTGAACTGGTCTGGGCCAGGAACTATGGGCCAGGACATGTGTGGATTCCTGGCGTGGTGGTTGACAGAACAGGGCCCTTATCCTACATTGTAGGGGTGGAGGGGGACCATCAGATCTGACGACACATAGACCAAGTTAGGAGATAGTTTCCTGAAAGGCCACTGGAAAAAAATCAACAGGAGAGCCATTCCTCGCAACCAACAGACCAACATGAAGAACCTGAGCTGGTGGAGGACTTCAGGGACCCAGACCCGTTCCTGGAGAGACTGGGTCAGCACAGACAACAACCGCCTCAGGACGTTCAGGACAATCCAGCTGCAGGGTCTGACCAGGGGACGAGTCAACACGAGAAGCCCATCCAAGCCATATCCACTGACCCTACTGTCCAAGTTAAAGAGGAAACCCTAAGGTGGTCATCACGGGCAAATAGGCCTCCAGCCTATCTGGCTGACTATGTTAGGTTATGAGGGGGTGGAAGGGCATGGTAGGATTGATGTGTAATGGTTAAATTGT